>JAUZNC010018893.1:0-25452 GCA_034780395.1 Vannuccia rotundouncinata
TTGTAAAGTATACTGGTATCATCGGAGTATTTGATGATATTTCCTTTATTGTTTTCTATATTCAGTGTTATTTTATTTATATTGTTTGTGATATAAGTAGACAATTTGGCGGAGAGCGGTCCACCTTGTGGAATACCAACATAGAGCTCTTTGCTCGAAGAGGTTTTATTATTTTTAGCTTTGACCGCTTGGTTCCAATTTTTCATGTAACTGTGATTTTGCGCATGCAGTAACCAACGCAGATTTCCATATGTCGGGGTAGGCATTTTGAGAAATACTTTTATTATATATTTTTGTATAAATTTTTCTGAGACTGGTGGAACAATGTTTAAATACCTTTGAAGGAATTTTGCTACGACCACTAGAAGAATGGTTGCTGTGCTTTTTAAAAATGTGTTGAACTTGTTGCTCAGAGATGTTAACCTCATAGTTATTAGCAGTGAAATTAATGTGTGTATCTTTGTGTAGATCACAGTTAAATCTAGTAAAAAGTCGTTCAGAATATCTGCATTCTTAGTATCAGGAAGTTTAGAAGCATGTTTATTCTTTTGAACTGTTCTGGCAAATTCATACAGTTGCTTAGTTGTCAGAGATTTTAAGAAATTTTGTCTAATTATTTTCACAGTTTTTGTTATTTTTCTTTGTATATCATTTCTTTCTTCCTTATTTCCCTTCTTAATAGCATTAATTTAAACTTTGATAATTTTTTTAATTCGTCATTATTTCTGATTCTTTGTAGAATATTATCCTCTTTTGTTATGTAATTGTAAGTGTTGCATTCAATGAGAAATTCGATATAATTGTCAACAGCGGACGAAAGATCATTTGCATTTTCTTCGTTAAAAATATTCCAATCAGTTTCATCAATAGATAGGTAAAGTGAATTAAAGTCAATAGATTTGGTTTCTTTATGTCGGTACCTTGGTTTGTTTTTGCATGTTTTGTTTGGTATAAGAAAAAGCTTAGATGAAAGTTTGTTTCAGCATGACCGATATGATGTGATAATTTATATACATAATAACTGGGGTTGGATAAATAAGCAATATCGAGCTGAGATAGAGTTTGATAAAAGGTTGGGCATTGAATTATATTTGTAAGATAATATTCTTCAGCAGATTTTAGTAGTGAGTCGTTCACATCACCGCAGTGATGATAAAGAAAGCGTAAGGATGTTTTTGGAGAATTTCTTGAAGTACTCTTCTGATTATTTTATTTGATTCTGATTTTTTTTTCTTTGAGGTCTTAGATAGATGTTAATATTAGCGACACTTTTAAATTGATTACATAGGAAATTTGGGCGACAAATAGTTACTAGGATTTCCACATACGGAACAGAAATTTTTGAGAAGATAGAGGGAGGGAGTATTTTTACACCATTGTTTATTGATGTAGGTGATGAGTCCCCCACCACCATTCACATTAAAGTTATCAGTGTTTCTGTCACTTCTGAAAAGGTGAAAACCGTCTAAAGATATGAGCGAGTCAGGTATAGAGCATTTCAGTTTAGATTCTTGTTTATATTGGAGACATTAGGAAAATTATTATGAACAAGATGATAAAACTCAACATGTTTAGAATATAAGCCATTAATGTTATGATTGAAAATAAAAGAAAACGCAAAGATATTAGGTTTAGCGGAGATAGTTTTTTGAAACAATGCTTCACTATTTTTGGTGATTTTTAAAACATCGTCATGTTGATTGTTGTGTACAGTGGACGATCCCTCATCACAGATAAGTCAGTTAGTAGGAATAATTTTGTTACCAGAAATTTGGATCCTCTCACCCTGTGCTCTTCGTCTTTTAAGCTCTTCTCGGAGTTCCTTTAGTTGTTTAATTTTGTTGTTTTGTTGTCTCGATTGACGAAAACGTTTTTGAGCTCTCCCGTCTCTTCTCTATCACAATCAGAAGGTTTGAAACCATCAAATGTTGTAGATTAACCGGTGTCAAATGTTGTAATTATCAGATGTACTCCACCCGGGGGATGGTTTGGATCCAAGAGCTTTTTTCTGTTTTCCCATATTAAAGAATGGGAATATTTATACAATATAAGGTTACTTTACAAGAAAATTCCTATTTTTTATAAATTAAAAGGTTGAATAATGTTTTATAATGTTTCGTTGTATATGATTTTGAACATATGTAACTGATTTATTTATATCAAACTGGATATATTTTGAATTGGTTGTTTGACCTTAAAAATTCTCAGTTGAACCTTTCTCTTATAATGTTTAAAGAATTGAAAGTTTCCGAAAATCACAACAACAAAAAATCCGTTATGGAGGGGGAAAATTTAATTTTCTATTATCGTATTCTAATCAATTTAATCGATGTATAATTTACTGATTATTGCGGTTTATAACACTTTATTTAGTTTAAATATAGAAAGGACAAATTTATTTTTACTGAGATTTAATGAAATCCTTTAATGCAATTTGATGTATCCATCCACTAGTAAAATATAACTACTTCGTCTGACCAAACAGGACAGAAAATGTCTTGTGTGTTCTTGGATCCGCTTGTACCTCATTTATGAACCATTCCTCAAAATTTAAACGATAATATTTTATTAAAGCAAGTTTGCAAAATATTACTGAAGTCCCTTTAGTAATTGACAATTAAATTCTTAGTTTTCTGTAATATCTATGTTCAGTAACGAATGCCGATGTTTTCCAAGACACATTTTATGTTACATAACTAAGAGAAACTGCTTAATTTATTATAAATATTTTATTTGAAAAAAACACTTATGTGAATTGAAATTTGTGTATTTAATTAAACCCATATTGAGGGCTGAAATGTAAAAGTCTGTCTGCCATCTGTGTCTATTCTTACTTTCATTTTATTATTCTTAAACTTTGTAACATTTTATTTCAGACTATCACAAACAACCTCTATGCAAATTCGAAAAGGTATGGAAACTCTGAAACTTCGATATAAATAATCCAATCTAGTTTTGCGGATAATAATTGCTTTTAATGTGTTTTTCTGAATAATGGTATAAATTAAGTGTTTTAATCAAACTATTTTTTAAATCGGCCATACATCTTTGTAAACTCATCATTCAGTCTTCACAATATGTTGAAGATATTAAAGTTAACTAATTATATTTATGTATTATCAAGATAGGTTACAAGTGTTATCAGATATTATACAAATCTGAAATACTACTATATAAATGACTAAATTCTGATTGGTTGGCATAACAAAGATTCCTTTCCCTCAATCATTTACAATTTCGCGGATGCCCATATACGAATATTATGGATTGTTATAGCAATTTTTAGCAACGCATAAAATCGATACATTTTGGCAAAAAGTTAGGTATTAAAGATATACGTCATGTCTGAAAAGTTCAAGGTCATTGGTTGCTTAGTTATCAAATGGTGCCATTTTTAAAAGTCTATTTTTACCCTGTCAGGGTCGTGTTAGTGTGAAAATACGTTCAGAAGGGGACCTTCAATCAAAAATCTGATGGCACCTATTAGCAAGAGAATTTGATATCGCACATTGTCCTAAAATATGGGACGATCGATAAATCGATAAAGTTTATACTGCAGTTTAAAGTTTAAAACATACCCATTTTTAAAGTCGTTGTAACCTATGGGACATACAGTAGGTGGACAGTTTCTATTTTCAAAGATCAGGAATTCTAGCAGGCAAGAGACAGCCTCGATTTTCAAATGAAAAAGTCACCCTAAAATTGTAAACATAAAAGGCGGAGAATAAATAAAAATCGTTATATATTTTCTTGTAGAATAACTATTGATTTTCATGTATTCTCCGGTGAGCTTGAAAATGTGAAATAATACACATTTAGAATATACTGTACGGGAGAATAAATTTTTAAGTCAATTTTATTTAATCATTTTTCTATTGATTTGCCAGTTTTAATACCAGATGTTGTTTTACGTTTAAAGCGTATATAAATGAAGTTCGCTAATCTATAAATGAAGTTAATAAATTACGATATCATTGGTTATACCACCTTGAGACGTTTAGACGGCAACTAATGTTAAGGCATCTGAAGAATTCTATTTAATTTTTTCAAAGTTTAAACAATGTGATGATTTATTGATATCGTTTACACTTTTGATATTTTTCAATAAAGTTTATGAATAAAATGGGTTACTGACTACATTATTTCCATTTGTAAAAAATATAAATATATAATTGTTGATTGTTAATTATAGAGTCAAAAATCTTCCTATCTGTAAATAGACATATCGTCTTGTTCTTTTTAGCGTATATTTTCTGTGTAGACATTTTCCTTATAGACATATAATTGCTTGATGCATAGTTCTAATTTTACCCGAGTTATGAGTGTATATTTAATTTAGTTTTATTTATTATATAATATAACATTTGGCAATACATTCTGTAATTTTCAAAATTTCCAAATAAATAAATTGTATGTTGTTAAAAGTTTCTAAATATAGCTAATTGTTGCTGATAACAAATTTTTAGCAAAAAAACATTTGCTAAAAGTTACTAAATGTTGCTAAACTATGTTATTAAAACTTTCTGTTTCAATATTGCAACCCACCTGTGCAACTTTTCACCCGTTACCTTCCAAAGGACATTTTAACTTTTCCTTAGTAATTATATTTTACATATAATATTTCTCTTCTTTTTCAATGCACCCTCAATATACTTTAGAAAATATGCTAAATAGCATCACATACATAGTTTGTATGTCAAATTTAACATCATTTATTGCATCTACATGTATATGGGGCAGTATCAAAGAATATAGACCGAGCGACAAGAACCCTCACTCTAAAAAATAGCTGGCAGCCAAATTTACACACTACTAACCTTAGAAAATTAAAAGTATTATATTTCTATGCTACTAATTATCATAGATATACTATCTTTGTTTAAGTTTAACTAGATTGGTAATCTATCTGATTGTTGTCACTTAGTATTGGTTTCTGTCGATCCTGGCAAAAATTCAATATTATTAGGAATTACTGTAGTAATATTAAATTCAATAATTGTTGTTATGTATCAAATAAATATATCTATTCTGTTAAATTTATTTTAAAATTATTTAACCAATCACAACTCCGGATTTGCCATACACGCGATGCAACCTACTTTAGTATAGAAATATTTTAGATTTCCAATCTAGTTCTATATACAATATACAATATCTATGCTAATTATAACAAGTCATACTCGGTAATTTTCTATGGAGAATATAGAGCTTATATTATTAAGAAATGCATTAATTACTCCCATGAATTTCGTATTGCATATATATACATTGAGTTTAACAAGTAAACAATGGACCAATTTTTTCCGGATAATAACCAATAATTAGTATAGATGGGATAAACATTATAATTAAATATATTTATATTCTACTTATAAACATAATTAGTAATGCATTAAAATCATATATAAAAACTGAATGATATATATGTAGTTATTAAATATTTTGTTTTTGTTGGATATTTTAGAAATATGAAATATGACAATAGGTAATGCCATTTTTAGTATCTTTGGGATATTTTTTAAACGAATATCTTATGTAAAGTTAAGGTAAAGACTCTTTGTTACCTTATTAAAAGCATAATGACTTGTCTTAAAACAGATTAAATATAATAAAATATCGAACAGTTTCCAGTTTCTTAACGCTTTTAGCATAGAGTGATATTTAGCATATTGTCGCTCGCTTCGCACTATATTCTTTTGGCAGTATGCAAACAAACGGAAAATATTGGTAGTATATTAAGCTTTCTCTTACTTGACCTGCAAAATATCATTTAAGCAATGTAATAATACTATTTCGATTCTAACTAATAGATTTACATTTAGAAAAATGTCCTTAAAAGCAATCTGTCCAAATTAAAGTATTACTTTATAATTCGTTGATCAAAACAAAAATGAGAAAAATGTCTTTATAGATAGACATCGAGCCAAAATGGAAAATTCGAAAATATTCTCCAAAATTATATACCTATTCGAAGCACTTTTTTCAATTTCCGCAGAAAGATAATTTTATAAAAGTCTTGCTGAGTTCTAATTTACAAAAATTATTTAAAATTTCTTTTTCGCGAAAAAAATATTACTTAATTTATTTTGTGGGGTCTTGTTCTCTCGAACATCAGAATGGATCCTCGACACTACAACGAATATATATTTTAATATTTATTTCTTTTTTATGTTTCCATTTAATGTTTTAACATTAGTTTTTATTATCTTTTAAGTATGTATATTCTTAGAAATAACACTAATTATATAATAATATGTATACCTAGGTCACCATAGTATTTACACCTGCGCAATTTTATTTCAGAAGAACAGACAAGAGAAGAGAAAAGTTCTTACGATATGGAAGCTTGCATTTATTGCAAGCAGGATGGCATCTGGAAATTTGAAACGTCGGATAAAATCGATTCTGACCAGAAAATTAACTTGTGGAAGTATTTTATTACTGGGAAACATCCTAATCCTGACTCACAAATGAGTTATATCTTCAGTAAACCATTAATGCTTCCTGCATTCTTGGACTCTTGGATCATTCAGATAAGTTTTATGAAATCAACACCACCTTCAGGTGTTGAGATCCAAATGAAGATTTGTCACACAGAATCTAATCAACGTTCGAGTATGAGGAAGAAACTACCACTCCGACTAATTATAGCGTGTGACATCAGCGGGGAAAAAAAGAAGGAGTTACCATTTTCATTACCTATGATTGGTCAGTGGCAGACACTTATGAAGGTTGACTGCAAACGACTGTCTAACTCAAGAAAGAAACTCCCCCCTTTAGTTACTTTTATCTTTCGTGAATTTCGTGAAGAAGCGAAGTTTTCTTGAAATCCTACAAGCCGTTCAGAGTATTTTACAATGCTTTTTACACGACTTTTTTAGTCTTATATATTAAAAATCATGAACATAAAGATTGCCTTCATTTTGTTACTTTTTATTTTTCATTCAATAATTTTATTGTTAAAATGTTCTTCATTGAAGGATTTGAAGCCATTTAATGTATCTATTATTTTACTGTTTACTATTTTTGGGATTCATGACTATGATATTTTCATGTATTATACTTTCATAATAATTTAACAACATATTCTTTTAATAAAACATATTGAAGACTTTTGTTTATAGTTTCTTTCGGTTATTTCGTGTTTATTTACTTGTAATATGTAGAAAACATTTAGATGATCAAAATGATATGCATCAATTTATTCAAAAGTGTGAATAACATCATTTTTTTAAATGTGCATTTTCATGAAAATTGGGTGAATACCATAAAAATTTGTCCTATTCTTTAATATAGAAAATTAATGTACAATTTCTGCAACTTAAGACTTACATATTTGATTATCCCATGGATCCTATTACTTGAAAAATGTATCAAACCTTTTGATTAAAACCCAGAAGAATCCCGGACTGTTATAGCCTTATTCAGACGCTGTAGACATGAAGCATCAATTATGATCATCAAACTTTTGTATCGCGATTGTTTAAATAAGTGTTGTCTGGCTCTTGGACTAATATATTAGTATCTTGCTCGTTCATAATATGTGGTATTAAAAGCAACAATAACACCCTGTATATCTTATTTTATTGGTTTTCCCGAACAAATATCGACACGTACCTACCTATATAGTCATTATAAATTGCCATGCCTTTCTTTTTCTCTATATCAAATGTCCCAATTATTTGATATGTTTTGTTTATTTTTAATCCGAACATTTTAAAATATAATTTAAATTGTATTTGTATCCATTTAAATAAAATTTAGATTCATGTTTTAACAAATTGATATTAATTTAATATATAAAATAATTATATACAATATAATCCTGTGTTCATTTTAAACAGAATATTGGTGATTAATTGCGTTTTAAATGTTGTGCTGTATATAATTTCGAACAAATAACTAAATATTAAAACAAAAAATTAACATGTCAAATATTATTTTATTCCAAGATACTTTTCAATATTGGTAGGTATTAGACCCATTTTTAGCGAAAATTCACACTAAATTGTGCCTAATAAGTAATACCAATTTTCAAAAGCATATGGAAATAAAATTATAGGAAATATGTTGTTCATTTGTTATTTAATATGAAGAAATTAGTTATTTGTTCAAATCATAACAAATCTTTTTAGAATCCAATTAAACCTTTTATTTTAAAAGAATAGGCATTTTCTAGTTAATTAACTTAATATAAGTTTATTCAGAATAGATTTATTTAAGTTTATATAGCTTAATGGGAAATAATTAAAGCATAAAGAAAAGAAAAAAATCAATCTAAGACATTTCTATTTTAATATTTATATATCGCACAGAGAATTTTTTATCAGGGTCTTAAAAAGATATGCATTCAAATGTAATCTATAATAATAGAGCATAAACATTAAGAAATACAATCTCATTACCTCAATAAACCAAAAGATGCAAGTCTACCACATATACAGTATACACAGAAATCCAGTCAAAAAATAGAATATTACCTCGTAAAGAAATCACATTAAAATATATATATGTATTAACAATATAAATACGATAACAATCAAATAAGTGGCGTCATTTGGCTGGAATGACGTCACTGGATAAATAACTATTTTCATTGACAATCACAAGTGAAAAGAGAGAACATTTATCTGAATCTTTTGGATGGGAGTTGAAAACTCTTAGATTAAAGAGGGGTCGTTGGCCGTGTTAAGTGAGTGGTTTCGATACATTCCACAAGGACCGAGGTGCTAAAAAATGGAAAAAGTATTTGTTAAAGTTAACACAAGTTTTACACTTAAATATAAATTTAATTTCTTAACATGAATAAATTAAACTGTAGAAATAAATATTATGGATTATAATATGCAATTACATGATATTTATGATGACTATTATTCATTAATTCTTTTATATATTTGATATTTACGAAGTCCTCAAAATGGCTCGAAACATTTTAGACACAAAATGTGTGGACTAGTGTTAATAAAATTGTCTATGCCAGCTTACATTAGTGAACATTTGAGAGCGACTGTAAAACACAGTTGGCATTGTGTGAACATTTGGCGCTAGCTTTCCGATATCAGAAGCAGTGGTGCGATACATTGGATTCTCGGGGGCCTTTGTGCCATACCCCTTGAACCAGTCTGCAATGAAAGATATGACACAATGGTACCATCGAGAATGCTGAATATACCTTATATTAATAAATTGTGTATACATTCATTTTTATTAATATAATCATAAATAGAAAGTAATGTCTCATGAACATATTTACCAGGATTATCAAATCGCTGTGGCAAATTCTCCTCAACTTTGTAAAAATCGGAAGTCTTAGATCCATATGGGAGACCAGTATTAGGGTCAATCTCTTTGCACATGTCCTCCTGTTGGGTACACACTGCCGTAGGTTCTCCTGTTGCCTCAGTCACATTGGTTGGCTGGTCCTCCAATTGAGTTCTGAAGGCGCAATATTGACTGTGCTCATTTGCCATTTCTCAAATTTCTCTTCTAGAAAAGATAAGAATTAAAAGTCAAAAATAAAAAAATGTATCAAATAAGTTATCCAAATTTATTTAGTGTCTTTTAGTTTAAATAGATGTAATACAAATTTGGAGGTTAAAATTTAAAAGCACAAACCATTATTAATAAATAAATGTAATACTAAATAAGTTATAGATTGATTAAAAAAGAAAATATATGTGTTTTTTTCTTGGAAAGATATTTAAACTAAAACAAATTGTTAAATTTTTATAAATTATTATTGAATCATTATTATATCTCTGAATAATTTAACAAACATAATTTTTTCATACAGATTTTTTCAAACACAATCACAAACAATCACAAAAATCATGTGCAAAAAAATATGTAACCACTCAATTTTAAACATAGAAAAAGTTGTAAAAAATGTTTTGTTAAATGTTAGTATATGTTCATATAATTTTTTGGAAAACTAACAAATAATATTTACAATTATTCTTTGTTATATCATTTTTAATATAGGTATAATATAGATATTTGTAAAATATACCTAATATTTTAAGTCTATTTTTTCAAGCAGTAAATATTAAATTATATTCAATAACTAAGTATATTTACATTTAACTTCTCATTTCTACATTATAATTTTATATGAATAATATTTGAATATTATAATAAATGTAGATCAGTTTCTAAATATTTTACATAATATTAAATTATATTTAAAGAATTTATATCAAAATTTACAAAAAAATACTAAAATTACATATTTTAACTGTAAATTATTTAGTTAATTAACAAATATAATTTTGATTTATAAAAAAATACAACATACAAATTTTATAACCATTAACCAAACCATAATTTATAAAATTCACTTTTTTCAAAGCAAATTTTCACATTGTAATATATATAATTTAATTTAGAAGTTCAACCAATAAATTTGTTTGTATATTTAATTTCCTCAAGGAAAGAAAGTCTGCCGCCCAGCAACTAGATGGATTGATGACATCCTGAAATGGACAACCTCCAATACCATCACCGATGCTGTCTGCTTAGCAGAAAACCAACCAAGATGGAGAAAAATCACCCACCAAGCTACCCTTAAAATATGAAGCAGCAATGGTCATCCTCAACTGCACTACCATGATGATGATGATTTAAAATATATATTTAGATTGTTAGAATTAACATATATAGGTTCATAAAATATATTTTTATTTAAAAAATATACTGCTTTTAATGTTATGTTAAGGTTATTTTGTATTTTATTATTGTCCCTTTCTACTGTTACTGCTATTTTGATGTTAATATTGTATAAAATAATGTTTTTAAGCATAATTATATAAGATGAATGAAATTTACTATCTTATTTATTGTAAATACAATCTTTTGAAATTGTCGCCGCTTCACTGGTTGCTATGATACACTTTAAAACACATATATATGTTGTATACCGTTGGCGAATGTTAAAATATACCTAATGTACTATATACTTTTTTTATATTTTTTTAAAAATTATTTATTGTTAAAGGCATTACTCAGAAAATGTGGACGTATTTTGCCTCTGCGAAAAAGAGTGAGTATATGTGGGGGTATAATATGCCGTTGCATTCGTTTCGTTACTGAAGAAGAACTCCTCTTTAGTTATAGCGATTTATTTAACTAAAAATGAACACGGTATTCTTTCCTGAAATAAAGTAATATAAGAGGTACATTAGTTTAAGGAAAAGTATGAATAAAAGTGAGTTAATTAAAAGTGGACATGAAAAGAATATTATATATAAATCAAAATAAACATATAAGAAACACGTTAACCATAATAGCTAAATGGTGTAGCCATATAGGTAAAGAATATAATATGATCAGTATAGTTACTAATATAATGTGATAGTTTACAGTATGCATATAATAGGTAGAATATAAGATAATATAGATAGAATAGAGATGATAGCTAGAATAGAGATGATAGCTAGAATAGAAGATGATAGAGAAATAGATGAAAGATAGAATGTGATAATAGGTAAACTAACGTAAGCAAATGTGAGTTAGTTAATGTAATTAAGGCAAAAACCCATCAGTTACGATAATAATTGTACAAAACTGTAGATTTTGATTAGCTGTAATAACAAACTTTCTATGTGCAATAAATTGTAAATATTGTATTAAAAGCGGTAATTTAAAAAATCGGCATGGTTTTTATAACAGAACAGGGAGGTGGGATAAATTTAATTAAAATTTAATGGATTAATTATTTTATATACATTCAAAACCATTGACCTATATATAGATCATTGTTAGATAAAATCTATATAGAAATATAAAAAGTTTAGAACTTTTATGATTATCAACAGGGCTGCAGGCGAAGAATCTGTACATGGCAAGTACCTATACTACGTCAATGCCGCATCAGTTTTTCAGACAGACAAAATGATAGCACCTTCTATTTGAATTTTTGACTAATTTTTAAAATTTGATGTTCGCCATCATCTTTTATAAAATTAAAGAAATAAGATTATAATAAAGCTCAGCAATTTTTAATGTTGGTATGTATATTGACAAATTTTCATAAAGAAGAGGGGGGTATGCAGATCAAAGCAGATAGTATTATTATATTACCTAAATAATTATGTTTAATTACTTTTATTTGTATATGTATTGTATTTAATGCTTTTATTGAAGATAAAAATACGTTGTTTTTGTAATAAATAGTTCAAAATGATTAATAGATACTATAGGTAGGTACATATTTCTTTTCAATTTGATGTATGCTGTTTGATTCCATCCGATTTAAAATATGTTTTGAAATACGTTGTGTAATACGTACGTTTTTGAAATTTTGAAAATGAGTATCCGATGGATATATGTAAATCAATTAATCTATTTGAATAAATATATAAAATTTAGACAAAAATCGATTAGTAGAATATTTCATATTGATATTCATTAAGTACATTAGAACCACGATTCATGTAAAATAAATAGTGGTGTATGTATTAAATTATTTAAATATTTGAAAAATGAATTCTGAATTTCCATAAAAATAGACACAAATTTAATTTGAAAATCAAGCAGATCAAGTATATTATGCAAATTATAAAGTAAGAATTATTCAGGAATAAACATACAAACAGTTAAAACTATTTCGGAGACAAAATATAATATTATTTAAATTGAACAAAAACAAAATTTAAAAAATTCTACTCATCACGATATTTTAATTGTGGCTATTATTAATGGAGGAACAGATTATAGATCCCTTAATTCTTTTATTTTAAAGAATTAAGTTTGTTTAATTCTGAATTGAAGAATCAAACGTCTTAGTTTACTAAAGAAAGCTTCGATAAAAAATCCCTAATATAATACAGGAATGTATTTTTTCGAAGAAATTATTAAAACATTTAAAGCAACAAGCATTTATGTACACATTAAACAAAATATACGATTATAACAGCTCATAGATATATATTTGTTAATATTTTTTTAAAGGGGGGGGAGAAAGAAATCATATATTCCTCACTAATCGCATACAATTCAAAAAGTTATTTAGAAGTAATCGAAGTAATTCTAGACAAATTTATACAGTATAAAATCCTAAAACAATTATAATAGATACCTAACAATAGTTAACAATATGTATTCATATTATAATTAATGATTAATAAAAAAATGAATATAATATTATATAATATTTTTTTTGTAAATAGTTCAATAAGGTAAAGAATCGAAATTTTCAAAATAAAACAATTTGCTTTAGTTAAAAAAAAGTAAAAAATATTGTAAATTCAAGTGTTAACAAAATTCGATGATGTATTGAATGAAGAAAGGAATGAAAGATCTAATAGAGATATCTAAAATTCTTGAAGTCATTAATAATAGTGATTGTACCAATAATTATTGCATTAATTCCAATTGTCATTAACATCCAAGCCAAGATATACCAACCTGCCAAAATGGAAAAAATATTTTCAATCCTGCAAAATACCGTGTTGATAGCTTAATAACATTATATGAAACCATCTGCGGACCCGTCCCCAGTCCCGAGATTAAATATGACCATTTCAACAAAAACAAAAACAATTTCACAAATGGCTATTGCCGCTAGTCTGTTGAGCAGATCAATGTAAGACTGTTTGGATGAGAGTGTAGAGCTCATTGAGTACAACTCCATGGATTGAGTACTTGATCGATGTCAGACCGTTGACGTCCATTTCCTTTTGTACGATGTGCTTGTAAGGCCACCTAATCACGAGAAGGAATACGTCTTCAAAAATTATTTTAAATATTTCTCTTGTTATGACTGACGAAATTTGTCTATTATTAGTAACGAGTTAGCTCTAATTGGCTATTATTCTATACATAGCTAGTAACTAATAGATAAGTAACTAAGAAAGATAACCATAGCGTTACCAAATTTTAAGAAAATGTCGTTATTCTTGAGATAAAAATAGAATAAAACATCTCACAACTAAATATTTTATTCATTTTATTGCAAATCAACAGATTCAATGGTAAACTTATTTTTATATTCAACAATCAATTCGATAATTTTTTTAATTGATCTTTATATTCAAAAATATAACGAAAAATGTCCCAGAATGGTCAGATTAGAATAGCAAGAGAAAAGCGAATTAAAAAGTATAATTTAATGTAAATGTCAAAATGTGTCGTCTATGTAGATATGAATGTTTCAGAATATAATTTAAAAAATTATGTTTTAATAAATTCTAGCTCTATCTATTGTAACTTTAAATAAATTAAAGCGATAAATTGATAGATTTATTATTTAATTCTTAAAATATAAATATATGGCCATTATAAGACATCTTTTATGAGGTATATAAATTGGGTAACAGACAATTTTTCTCATACAGAATATAAAAATATTTATTAAGAAAAATAACAGTTCAACATTATCTCTCAATCAGATTAGAGTATAATTCTAGGTGTGTTTCATAAAACATTTAATTGTAAAACATAATATTAATTGTAAAATGTAATATTAACATTTAAAAAAATGTAAACAATAATTACACTATTTCTACTGTACTGCAGTTACTAATAATATATATTTGCACAATGATATATCCATCAATCGATTTTCCAAATATTAAATTACTTATTAATAATATTTAAAAATCGTCAGGTATTGCATATCATTGTCAATTGGACTACCTATATGTAAAAGGTGAAAGTGTTTCCGTCAATTTGGAAAAGATCTTTCGAATTCTGTTTTCCGTCAATTTGAAATTAATTCCCAAAGCTATCAGATTAACGTCACAACAATGTTCGAAGCGAATAGAAACATAAATAACCTTTCTATTTTAATGAAAGACATGAAGGTTAAATAGGTAATAGCATACCCGATTTTGTTCACAACAATATCTGCGGCGTGTTTGAGGTTTAAATAACTAGCGATCAGATTCCTCGTGTAGCTCACTGTAAGTTTTCGATTTCTGAGTCTATTGTTGCAGCAGGGAGAACATGGAAGATGAAAATAGAAGGAATTAATTATAATGGGAAGTTGGATAAAAGAGTACTTACTAGAACTAAATAAAAGATACCACTTAATTTTCTAATAGGTTTGTTTTCTTGAATCAAATGAAATAAATGTATTAAATATATTATTGACATGAAACCTTGCATGAAGATCGTCGTCTTCTCTACCCCATCCCCAGTATTTGTTAGACATTCCATTCACAGATGAAAATTGCATTTTGGTGAGAGCACAAACACCGCCGAAGAATCCGGAGTACAAAATGCTAAAATAGAGAAAGGAAAAATAAGTTTTACCAATTTCAATTAGTTGTATAGTGAATTACGAATTAAATTTCAACAAATGACGGAATATCAGAATTTTTGTCTGAATATGATATGATTATAACTCAAAATTAGACTAGATTTTAAATTGTTGATGAAATTGTGTAATAATAGGTTTTCTTTAAATTTGTTTCAAATAGGAATAAAATAATATTTCACTTTTAATAACATATACTTTAAATTATAGTGTACTCTCGCATTTTCAAATAAAGTAATAATTTGAATAAAAAAAATTAAATCTGTCTAAGTTGTAATGAGAAGTTTAACAATTTACATTATATTGACAATAACTGACTGTTGCAAAACAATCTAGTGGATATATGAACCATTGGCGGATTCAAGAGCAGGAATAGCCATGACACCTTGAAGACATTTTTTTTTATTTCCCAAGCACTCAGTTACCGGGTAAACAATAGAATCAATTAATTTTGAGCTAAATACTCTGGTAAATAAATACTTCCATCCATTTGCTGCGTCAGGTGTCAAGTATTCAGAATAAATAGAATTCCCCAAGTTAAGAGGAAACTTTATTCGATAAACAGTAACAATTTTTAAATGATTGTAATGTATTTCATATTGTTTTTTTTAAATGTGAAAAATATAATTACACGAAACAACAGATCCATTTTTCTCATTTATATTTATTTACTCGAACAATGTTGTTTCGTTTCGTCCACCATATAAAGAATGAGTTTATGTTCCGTATTTACAAGCCTTTGAGTCTATCTACGGAAGACTTTGAATAAAAGTATTTTTTTACAGCACACTTGGTTAGACTGAACTGAGCAACAGAAACAAAGATTTATTCAGCTGCAGATATTTATTTTGACTTCAAAGGTTTACTTTTTAGCAGGAAATTATGAATCCAGAAAAACAAATACTAAAACATTATAAAAATTTATTCAGACTACTTATGTTACAGTGTAACTGTACAAAAAATGGAAAACATATCTTCTCAATGTATAAGACATGTTATTTTAGTGACAATTTTTTTTTACTAAAAAAATATATTGAACATTTTATGAAATCAATAAAATAATTTTGCGTAATAATAACGTAATCTTATGTTGTCATGGGGAAAAATATAAAAACTCAAAGTATATGAAACCTTTACAATAGCTAATGAATAAAATAATTTTCCGTGGTATCACAAAACTCCATCAACTTAATTGTTATAAAATAAAATATATACATGATAATTTTAACAAAATCTGAATTGAGTCAACGTTATCGTTGAGATGTTAATATGAAAAATGATCTTAAAATTAAATATGTATTATTTGTAAAAAAACAATAGTGTGCAAAATTAGAAAAGCAAGAAAAATATATATCCGTTATAGTAGTCAAAAATTATATAACTCGTAATACTAGCACATACAATTAAATTATTTTTTAATTATATATAGTGAGTTGCGGTAATTCAAAACATCGAATTATAACAATTTTAACGTCAATTGTAACGACAAGGAAACAAACGACACAATTTGACAGATAAGACGACTAGCATTTTTGTGTATATGTATGAAATAAATATACATTATTCATATCGTAATAACATAAGCAATATATAATTTGATTGTTATTGATTTTACTATCAAATCCGGTTATGAGGGTCCCTGAAAAATCGGACTACAAAAAAATATATACGAAAATGCAAGGTGTCTAGATTGTATGTGCATACATAAGTATGAATAGTTAAATCTCTGTTTACCTTGACAGTTGACATATACAATGCAATATGGCGTGTTTGGGTAAACGCCGTTATACATCATTATATAAGTACTATCTATTAAGATGATATTATAATGTAACCTATGATAAACTCAATAGCCAGTATTGCCAACTTATAATTAACTGTACGAAAATAGACCTCGAATAATAATGATATAACAAAGACAACATAATTAAAGTAACAGATCAACAATTGAACTGCAACCCGCGATGTTTAAGGTTCATCTACCTTCAATAGTCTCAATAGCGAATAAAACAAAGTATAATCGATAATCAGTATTAATCGAGATGTGACGGCAGCAACAGCACGCTCAGTTTTGTCATTCCAAAGTAGATTCCTTACTTTTTAAAACATTTAAAAACTATTTTTAAAACATTTTCTTACAATACATGTCAATTTAGCTTTCAATGTCGGTGCTGTTCAGTCTTGGTGACATATGTGAAAAGGTGGTGTCAGAGTAGGCTACACATCCAGTCTATTCTTTGATGCGAAGACTTCAAATAAATACTTAACTTTACTCTTTGGAGATAGTGATATTATTACTATTTTTTAAATACTTAATTCAAATTTACCTACTGATTTAGCTACTCCATTAAGTAGTTTCTTTGCATAATCGTACTCGTGAATTTGAAATATGGGGGTAAAAAAGGGACCGAAAAGTTTCAACAGAGTTCCACATTGAGAGTTTATTAAGACATCAAACATTGTAAATTATACGATATATACAAACAAAATTGATTTTTGATAAAATTTTGAGTGTATAGGTACGCCGTTCAGTCTTGGTTAAACAAAGAAAGGTGTTCCAATCTTCATGGGTGGAGTTTTCAAAATATAGCAACATCGATTTGACTTTTCCGTATGTGCAAGACCTGAAAATCTGGATTAGCTTCGCGTACAGCGTAACTATACTATAGGTAACTGAGATCACACACCTTTCTTATTAATCTTGCGATTAGCAAAACTTTTGAAAACGCATACTAATTTCATGATTTTTGAAAAGTATGCAGAGCAGCTGCTACTGTTTTCTTTACAGCCACTGTGGAAACTTTGTCATATTCATGTCCTCATAAGTCCACATTTGTGTGTACAATTTCCAGTTTGATGAAATAAACGAAATTCCTTACGAATCATGTCCTCTTTATATCAACGAATCGTACTACAGTCGATGCCCATTAAAATGTTTTGTTGTAAAATGTGAAGACAGCTTGTTCCTTTTTGAGAATGGTTTGTTTACTAAAGTATATTCATAATAATATTTAGTGGAGTCTATATGAAACAATTATGGAACTATTTACATTCATCTTATTAATCTTAGGAATTTGCATTTCGTTAAATATTCTTTCTTTCTAAGTTTTTTTTTACTCTTTTACTTCTATCCTATACCCAAAACACTGCTCCGGTATTTAAATATCTTCCTTCTATTTCTCATTATATTATTCGCTCCAAGTGAATAAATATTTAATATCATTATGTTCAAGTGTTCTTACCAAGCTGTCAGTGTGAGTGAAAAGAAAATTTGTGCATCTATACAAACATCTCTATTAATACGACAGTGAAGGTAATATTACAGAATATTAATCAATATCTAGTCAATGTAATATCAACAAAAAAGTGGCCTATTTCTAAAACTCCTTCATGCTAAATAACATATTATGTAGATGAAATATAACTAGTCATTTTAAATGTGTTGATACACCGCAAAAGACACACAACTTGTCAAAAACAAATAAAAACCGTATTAAATTATTGATAGTATTAGCAAATATGAATTGTAGCTGCCTATTGAAACAATGGCATGCGCCGAAAACAGTGGAATATTGGACCTGGTTGGCCCGTGTAATTTAAGCCAAGGTGAGTATCGTCCATTTAGACGTCATACAATTTAAAGGGAAAGGAGGAATAGTCACCCTAAATCATCCCTGGGGTATTTTCATTCCATAAGGTAATTGTAATTGACTATTAATTGGTATTATATAATAATAAAAATTTTGCATTTTTTCAATCGGAATAACAATAACATAAAAAACACAATTACATAAAATATGAAATATGAAAAAAAGATTGAAAATAGTTTGAAACACACGCATCTGAACTTCTTGAACATATTTAGCCAGTAAAATGTGTAAACACTGCCTACTGTTTTACTAGTAAAATGATTGTGTAATGAGTACGAATAGATATATTTATTTATAATGTGTAGTCTAGACACCGTCAGTCATCCACGTCAATTTTGATAATTGAAATAAGTTATTAGAGGCAGTTTTTAAAACTGTAAATTACCATGGCAACAAGTGTTGGAATATTTTCCGTGTTGTTTAATTATTATTGTATTATTTTAACTTTGTCATACTTTTAAATATTAATAGTAAAATGATATAATTGACAGCTTAATTAAAGTTTGTCTCTTACAGTCTTATCAAAAAATGTAATCCTTAATTGGTGAATTTCTTAATAATCAATTTCACCGAAAATTAAAGAATACAAATACATTTTAAGAAAAACTGCTCATGGTTAATAGTCTTTTCAGAAATTTCCCCCCATGAAATTTCCTTGGTTAAATTTGGTTGCAATCGTAAGCGAGCCTGTATTCATAAAAGAATCATGACATTTGACATTTTCCCTAACCACTCTATTTCCCTGACTACTGTGAACCATGACTGTTTTAAAATAGAAAAATTCACACAAACTTTCTTTCAACAATAAGAGGATTTCTACGTAAATGTCTCACCCATTTTTATAGTCTGATTTTGAGTTTTCATTGCCGTGTATCTTGTAGATCATGTGTCGAGGATGACGGTCGTCGCAGCTATAAAGGTGTTTCGTATTTTCAGGAAGTTTGTCCATGTCGTGAATGATAAAACAAGAGAAGTTTCCCAGCTTTTGAGATTCGAGGAAGCCAACGTTAATCAAGGAGGCACGATTAAAAAGTTGCGTCATATTCAACTGAAAAAAGGAACAAAATTAACAAACAAAAATAATTAATTGTGCAATAAATTGATAATGACCACGATTGTTTCAAATAATCTCATGCGGGTCCCTCGTGACATATTCTCTTGTATGTCTATGTCCGGTACACAATTAACCTAGATACTCACTAACTAGTCACAATTTACCAAGCTGCAAACCAACGTATACGGAGTACGCCCTCCATCTCATTATTGGCAGGTCCACCTCCTCCAGAAGAACCATTCGAAAAATGCAATGTCGTTGACACAAATATTTTTATACCCAATAAATTACCCTTTTCTTAGATCCAGTCGTAAAATAGCATTCTTAAAACTGTAATTAGCTATAGGTCAGCCTTCCTACTAAACAATTCTGAGGATACAACTCTTACAAAACTGTGCAGCTAGTTTAGTAACCAACTCACCATATCGGACGCCCTTTCTGCCATTACTACGATAGAGAGGGGAGAGATAGGATTCATAAGTAAGAATAAATCACATCGAAACGTATAAGATATCCGCCATGTTAAGTGTTAAAGATATATATCCTTGATTAGATCTTAGTCAAAAAGTCAAATGACTTAAATTTTATTTCGACTGGTTTTCTTCTTTTGTGATTTAGCTAAGCCCATTTTATGTAATGCTCCGAAAATAACGTATAATGTATTCCACATACAATTTACACATCACAGATTTCTAATTATATTTATTTTGATCAAAATGGAGATAGAAAATAGTCACACGTTGTAAATGTCTTAACTTTATTTAAATCATAAACATAAGGCATTTACTTTATCCAAAACCAAAAAAAACAACTTTGCTTTCCATATTTCCAATTTTAATCAAAAGCTCATCATACAACGTTTAAGTATTAATAAAAATTTTAAATTGAAAAAGTTGTATAAAAAATAATTATATAATTTGTCATTCCAACAATATAGATAAAAACTCACTTGCTCAATAACGAAAATACGGTAGCTGATCATCTGCTTTGTTAAAAATTTATTTAAATGATGTGTCGATATTGCAAGATTTTCTGAACGATTTCTGTATGGGATCAATACTGCTATTGTTGACAATGGCTGGCAGTCACTTGGAGACCACAGACCTCCCATTTTAGGTTTTATTGATAGAGGATCACTAGCTAACTTTTTTTGTGATGTTACTATAGCAAGTGGACCTAAAAAGAAGAATTTAAAGAAATATCTTAAAATTCTTATAAACAGAATAATTGTTTTTTCTTTATATACATACCTAAATCGGGTTGACATGGAGAAAGCGCTGAATGAATAAGTGTTGATTCTTTTCTATAATTTGAAGTCAAAACAGACCTTGAAATTTCAGTTGGTTTAAAAGGCTGGTTTAAAGATGTATTTTCTTTAGGTTTTATAGATTTTTCTGATTTATTAGCATGTTTAAAAAGCAAACACATAATGGCAAAAGAAAATGTCATTAAACATACAAAATAAAACTTTTTCATTGCAATCAATCTGAAAATAAATTAAAAAACAATACATAATTCAATGTGTTTGTTAAAAAGAATATATAATTAACAGATTACAAATATTAACATCCTAAACTAATCAACTTTTACACCTCTTGAAACCAAAAAATTAAATTTGACATAATAGACAAGCAATGGCAAACAGTGTTATGTAATAAATAGAACAAAATATTTATTTTTCTAAATTATACAATTTTATATTAACAATTATCAATTTCACAAATATTTTTTATCTGTTTGTAAAACTACATGGAAAGTATTTTCTGACACCAATAATTTAATATCTGAATCATTAAAGTATTATCATAAAGTTTGTAATTAGCAATTTGTAATAAATAGTCAGAAAAAATTGTTATATAAATTATATTTTTTGTATAAAATAATTTGTATGATTAATTAGCAAACACAAACTATTTTTGTGTTTTGTTATTTACTAGTAGAGTCAGTACTAGAACACAATAAAACCTTAATACAAAGTATAACTTATTTAAAATATAGTCAGCAACAAATAAATTATGCAACTAACAAAAATTTTAATTCGAAAATCTATATACATATATAACATAATGTCACTAATAAGCATTTTTTTAATTTTCAATTCTAATAAAATAACTTTTAAAACTGTAAACATTATTTATAGTGAGTTTTGTTATGATTATAATTGAAGCAATTTGAGCCAACATATATTTCATGTTAGGAAGATTTAATAGTGAGTTATAATTATTACAGTCACCTCAAATTTAATAACAATTATAACATGAAATAATTCATTTAAATATTGGTAAGCTTGAATGATATTTTACTATATATTATGTAAAATATCTCAATCTGCAAAAATAATTTATTAAAACATTTAGCAAACTAAATCTAAGCATAATATTTAGGAAATTAAATTTATTAATTAACAGGAGATAAATGATTACATTAAAATGATAATATTGATAATATTAATATTAAAATGATAATATTATGATAATATGATGATAATATTAAAATGACTATTATATTGAATTTTTAAATGGCATGCTCTATATATAAATGCAAGCAAATTATAACAAATATAACAAACAAAAAAATACATTTTTTAAATGAGCTTACTAATAACATCAATCCCCCTCCTAAAATAATTTAAAATAGGAATATTCTACATTTCTATTATAGGGTACTGATTAACAATTTAATAAAAAAAACATCTGAACAAGTCAAATTACATCACACTTTTTTTTAAAACATACATTCTTATATGAATTCTGAAATGGAAAATAAGGGACCTAAAAGATTCAAATAAACCTTTTAACACTAGGAAACAATATATATTTATATATTTATTTACTAGAATTCAAACTAATGTGTTACAGGACCAATAAGAAATCCAAGAGAGAAAAGTATTATATAAAGAGGGGAACAGAACCAACTATGTGCTCACAATAACAGACTTATTTAAGATTGCTGTCATAGTTTAATAGTTATATAGTTAAACTATATAATAAAAGATTACTGTTTTGTCTATGTGTTATCAGAGATCTGGTTAACCTCTTCCTTACAGTCTTCAGGGACCAAAAAGTTACTTCTCCAAATGGTTATATAAATTCAAATTTGTTAGTTAGTGTTCTTATTGTGTCCTCATTGGTTAATTATTTTCACTTCATTTATAATAGCAGGTAATATGGTGTGACACATTAAATTAGCCTCCTACATTGATTTATATATAATATGAACTCCATTTGACCTAGTATATATACTTGAATGCAATTCAATATTTTCCATGTTGTTTATTGGTAATATGAGATTATATTATGTTTACTGCATTTCACATAGGATATTATTCAAAATTACTATAACTAGGCATATAATTATATAGGTAAAATGTATTATAAAATTATATTATACTAAAATTGAAATATCTTTCTAATATAAATGTTGTGCTTTCATTAAATACTTTTTTATCTCACTGCTCGGAAGTAAAATTATATATAATACAACGCTTGAATCCTACCACTTATAAAGTTTAGCAGGGCCATAAAATACCTAAATTTAATAACATGAAATTATACTCAATACCCTGCCCCCTTTATAAAAAGTGGAGCCCTAGGCCATTGCTATTGGTATTCTGGCCCTGCATGACCCTAAGTATGAAGGCCAAATGATCCAAAAATACTAAAAAAAATACTATGAAATTTTTTTGGAAAAAATTCATCTTATTAAATAAATTCAAATTTAAGTAAAATATATCTGTATTATGTACAAGATATTATCTGTATAACATATTATGTAAACTATTTTATCAATAAATATAAATTTTGGTTAAAACATTTCATATGCCAGTGCTATAGTATAAAAATATATTTTTAATCAGCTATTTTAAATGACAAAATATTTTGTTAGACATATAATAAATTTTAAAAGCTTTTAGATATCACTCAATATTAATGGACAAAGTTACATCTTCTGGGCAGTCTTACTATCCTGAAACATAGGCTGAAAAAGTAATACACTGTTTTTACAGCTGTTATACCCCTGACTTTCTCAGGAATTGTCAAAAATCACCTGATTTTCTGTGGTGATGACAACAGTGTATATGTATATTTCAATCATTCAAATTATAAATGATTCCAAAAGTTTGTATTGAACTAGTTTATCAATATTTATTAATCTTTTCCTTATAAGTAGATTTCAAATATCTGAATATATAAAACTGCTATGTTTTATGATAGACTTTCATGTGCAGCAGAGGCTAAATTTAAATTCTGTGTTGATTATGCCTGACAAGTGGATTTTGTCAACCTATCTGTGGTTCTTACTGTACTTAAAAGTTTTTATTGATAATTAATTATGGAGAAAATATCTATTTTTAAAGTAAACAAAATATTTATTTTGAATAATTGTGCAAAAGTTTTGAATAAAATGACTAATGTTAATTATGTTTAAAATAATCTGGTTTATTATATAAGGAAAAAATCTGGTAAATATGAATTTTAGCAAGGTGTGGTAGTCCTGGCACAAAGTCTCAGGGTTAGAAATAAGATTGTTTAAAGCTTTGTATTGATTTTATTATTCAATAAAATATAGTTACTGTTATATTTATATAGTTTTATTGTATTTTTTGTTGATTAGAACTTTAAATAACTTCCAGTATTATTTAAAACTATATAATATTGGATAATTTTACAAGTAAAACATTATCCGCCATTTAATCTGCCACTTAATCCATCACTTATATCTCGGGATCTAGACTACCTGCAGACTAATGACTTATACCATTGGAAAGCTTGTCAAAAAATAAGAATATGTTTTTTAAAAAAAATTTTAAAAGTTTACGTCTTTGATAAAAATTAACAAAAGAGGTAAAAATGAGATAATTCTCTCAAAAGTCTATCTGTCACTTATATCGCGGGATCTAGACTACCTACAGACTAATGACTTATACCATTGGAAAGCTCGTCAAAAAATAACAATAAATATTTTTTTTATTTAAAAAGTTTATGTCTTCGATCCGGAAATAACAAAAAACCTAAAAATGAGATAATTCTCTCAAAAATCTATCTGTCACTTATATCTCCAGATCTAGACTACCTGCAGACTAATGACTTATACCATTGGAAAGCTCGTCAAAAAATAAGAATAAATTTTTTGTTTTTTTAAATTTAAAAAGTTTATGTCTTTCATCTGGAAATAACAAAAAACCTAAAAATGAGATAATTCTCTTAAAAGTCTATCTGTCACTTATATCTCCAGATATAGACTACCTACAGACTAATGACTTATACCATTGGAAAGCTCGTCAAAAAATAAGAATACATTTTTTTTTTTAATTTAAAAAGTTTACGTCTTCGATCTGGAAATAACAAAAAACCTAAAAATGAGATAATTCTCTCAAAAGTCTATCTGTCACTTATATCTCGGGATCTAGACTACCTACAGACTAATGACTTATACCATTGGAAAGCTTGTCAAAAAATAAGAATTCATTTTTTTTAAATTTAAAAAGT
>JAUZNC010018904.1:0-25859 GCA_034780395.1 Vannuccia rotundouncinata
GAAGCCAGATAGGTCACGTGAATCTCTCGACCAATCAGAAGACGAATTGGTTGAGAAATACTCATCACCTACTACTTACCAATTCCTTATGTTTGAGGTTTTGACAAGGAATAATATTTGTTTTTATAAATTGTTTCAGACATTTGTATAAGCCTTTGTGCGGAAATAAAAGGAGTGTTTTTAGGAAAACCTTTGGAACACTAACCTGTTTTTATGCATATTTATCTATCATGGTTCGGAATATAGCCAAGGTAAGTATTGTTAGTTTTATATTCACCACAACTGTGAATAATCCAAAAATACATCTAGATACTCTATAACTAGCCCTATAATTCGTTTTAAATTTCTTGTCATTAATTATACACAATGCTGGTTTTAAATTTAAGAATGACCTGTAAAAGAGCATTTTTAGCCGCTTCAAAATTCCATAAAAAGAAATTTGTACATTGTTTTAAAATCTCTTTAATTCTCCGATTTTTTTATATATTTTAGACTACAATATAATTAGTTAAATTGTTGTATAAAATGATTGTCATGCAAATATTCTCAGTGCCAAAATTATTATTGATTCCTTCATACGTCTACTATAATAGGTAGTTGTACACTAAAATAAAATAAAATGAATAGTAAATATTAAAATTTCAGCGTGTACTAAGTTGTACCAATTTATTATTTGTGAGAACAGTGTATTTTATGAAATCGTAACATTTTTATTTTTAATATTATCTTTGAATTAAATTTTAAGTTGTTACTATTTGATTCCGTTACGTTTAGATAATAATAATTCTTTAGTATATCCGATGTCTGGTTAATGTTTGAAACAAATGTAACTACTTTTATATTAGCTATAGTAGAAGTTGTTTTACTCCAAAGTGTTACGCATTACTCAATGACTCATTTCTCAATAATTCTGAAGTTAGTAAAACAAATTTGCGATATAAATCGAATTGTCTTTTATAATGCTAGATTTATTTTAGAATATGCCAATATAAGTAATCTATAAGGCTACTATTATTTTGGAAGTCTAATATATCATATTAAAATAGAATTATTCTATAAACAGGCTTATTACAAGAAGGAGGTAGATTACCTGTAACTTAATGTAACTATAATGAATAGTTCTTAAATATTTATAGTACATTACATTTACGAAAATTGTCTTTTTAAAGGAATATTTGTATATATATATATATCTGAGGACATTAAATAAAGAAACCAATTTTTAAATCAGGAGTTGCCTCACTCCTTAAAGTGTGGATGTCAGTTATTTGACACTATAGGTGCTCTACTGGAAATGTTGTCAGTTATTTGACACTATAGGTGCTCTACTTGAAGTGTTTTCAGTTATTTGACACTATAGGTGCTCTACTTGAAGTGTTGTCAGTTATTTGACACTATAGTGCTCTACTTGAAATGTTGTCAGTTATTTGACACTATAGGTGCTCTACTTGAAATGTTTTTAGTTATTTGACACTATGGGTGCTCTACTTGAAATGTTTTCAGTTATTTGACACTATGGGTGTTCTACTTGAAATGTTGTCAGTTATTTGACACTATAGGTGCTCTACTTGAAATGTTTTCAGTTATTTGACACTATAGGTGCTATACTTGAAATGTTTTCAGTTATTTGACACTATAGGTGCTATACTTGAAGTGTTGTCAGTTATTTGACCTATGGGTGCTCTACTTGAAATGTTATCAGTTATTTGACACTATAGGTGCTCTACTTGAAATGTTTTCAGTTATTTGACACTATAGGTGCTCTACTTGAAATGTTGTCAGTTATTTGACACTATAGGTGCTATACTTGAAATGTTTTCAGTTATTTGACACTATGGGTGCTCTACTTGAAATGTTTTCAGTTATTTGACACTATGGGTGCTCTACTTGAAGTGTTTTCAGTTATTTGACACTATAGGTACTATACTTGAAATGTTGTCAGTTATTTGACACTATATAGGTGCTCTACTTGAAGTGTTTTCAGTTATTTGACACTATAGGTACTATACTTGAAATGTTGTCAGTTATTTGACACTATATAGGTGCTCTACTTGAAGTGTTTTCAGTTATTTGACACTATAGGTGCTATACTTGAAGTGTTATCAGGGCAACAACAAACGTTTGTTATTAGCGTCTTTGCATTGTAAATGCCTCTTATATTAGTCAAATGCGTCTTATATGCCCAGGACGCATAAGATCACAAAAAAGTTATAATTTATGAAAGCTGCATATCTAAGGACTGTTTCATGCAAAAATCATTCTGTGTCGCCAAAGGTTTTTTCCCCATTTTCCCCAAGTTCAAATGTATAAGCCTGTGCGTTTTATATTACTTCTTAAGTTACTACACTTGTAAAACCTAATAAATTTCTGTATGGCGCGTAAGTTTCGTAATTAGTATTTTTGACCCCCTATAATAGCCCCAACAGCCCCAACGTCCCATTCTTAAGTTCACCAACCTTTCAATTCAAACCTTTCGGGCGCGAGAATTGGATACTTGGTGAAGTGGTCATTGAGTGAAATAATCGATTTTCTAATTATTTCTACATTTCATATTATCTAAAAGAATTAGGTTAAAAATCTTATATTAAAGAAGTATTTAAAGCATTTAACTATTTTTACATTCCATATAACGCAACGCAGACTTAAACGACGATTTTTTATTCATCTGATCCCTCTAGTGGATCTTTTATTTTACTGTAATTTTCTGTTATATTGATTTAATTAGTTCGTCTTGTTCTCCAATATAATATTAATTGTCTTTTTAAAAATATACATTTATCTTTACTTGTATATATAGAAAAGCAGCAATATACGTTGGACGTTTGTGTTTTCTACAAACTTGGAATATTCAATATAATTATCATGAGTATGCTATTTGCTTTAGTAGTACCATTTTTGACGCAGTTGTTCCTATGTTTCAGTGGTACTGGGGTACATCATAGTCTTACAATTGTTTTGTGTGAGTACTGTTCAACTCGGGATGCAGACACGGCCCACGTATGAGCGACGTGAGGTCGAAGAACGCATTCTGAGGATTGCCAAACTTAAGGAGGAAATGATCAAATTTATGCTGACATTGCCAAAAATAAATAATTATTTGATATATTATGTCATATGTTCTGCTTTTTTATATACCTACATTTTTCTTTATAGTGATAAGTTTATAAAAAATTGTATTTTTGTGTTTGGAATTAATTTTAAAATATATGTTATATACTATTGGTTATGGTATAATTGTGCTTTTTAATATAAGTTGTTAGTTGTTTGCATAAGTTGTCTTCTGAATATCTTTCAAATTTAGATATTAAGCTATAATGTCAGAAATTGTGTCTTTATAACAATTGAGCTTCTTAAATTAGTATATATTAAGTTAAAACAATTTAACAATACCGGTAGAATGGAATGATTTGGGCCATATTTTAAGCATTTTTGAAATAATAAGTTATATTTTTTTAAAAATATGTATTTTTGTTAGATTGTAAGTAATTAATATATTGGAGTTAATTAAAGTTTTTTAGGTTCGTTCATATGGGTCTTTCAAAGGACACAATTGTCACTCCTTAATTTGGGATGACTTCGGCCTGCAGAAGTGAAAATTTAATTATTATAGTGAATAAATATACCTATTGTGTATATCTAGCTTTTTAATATCTAGCTATAATTTAGGGAAAAAACAATTATTAACAAAAATAAATGATGAAAAAATATATAAAACCGATTTTTGAGCACCACCAGAAATTAAACTCATTTTTTATGTGGTCCCTTAATTAACAAAACATGTGAATGTAAGGTGACTACTACAATTTTTTATAAATGTCAACTTTTTACCTGAAATTATAAAATATATTCGAACCGAAAAAATCAATAGAGTATAAGCAAATTGAATCGGTCCTCAATAAGATTTAGAAAAAAACAAAATTAGAAAGAACACATAAAATAAAATGAAAAACAATTTCATTCTTTTAATATTGAAAACTAGCAGCAGTCAACAGGAATACAGCAAATAAGCAAAAAATACAACACAGCATGACATGTGAAGAATTGCAATGATCGACTTTTATATTATTTATCTAGACAGGCAAACTGACCAATATTGAATAGAAATAAACGTTGTCAATAATCAATACCAAATTGATGGGAGGAAGCTCAATATTAATTCTTAAAGATTAATTAAATTTAAACAATTTAAAAACATGGAATATAATTAATAATTAAATAATATATTCGATATACAAATATATATACAATAGAAAAAATTTGGATCAATAATACATAATACATAATATTAAATTAATTTTTATTGTATAATAATGATTTATTTGAAGCATCATATTAAATAACATTATGAATAATATTTATTGTAATATAAGCTTCGTTTTTATTAGAAATTGATTAATCGAATATTAAATATTGATTGAAATCCCTCTTTAAAAAAAACTAATACCGTATATAATTAAAATGAGGTAAGGACGTTTTTTGATCTGTTTGCCAATCTAGATCAATAATATATAAGTCAATGAACAGAAGACGACAGTAATTAAAAAAATATTAATTCGAATTATAAAATTAATAGGTAAGATGTATATGTTTGTTGTATTTACAAAAGTTATCGGTTAAATTCACAAGTTTAAAAAAGGATATAGTTAAAAAATTTTTAAAATATTATGGAATTTATAAAATTGTCTATTTTTGTTAAATATCTTATACTAAATTACAAATAATCATTTAACATTTTTAAGAACAGATTACATGAAAGATAGTTAGATTTAAATGAAGTTTTGAATAAATAATATAGGTCCCGTTTTGTTATATATTACATATTAAATTTTATATATTTTAGTCCTTTAATTCATTTAAATTGGAATATTTATGTTGAAATTCTAAAGTATTTGTGAATAAACAACTTAAATTAATTAATAAAAAATATTGATGGATACTTAATATTATTAAATAGAGTATTTTATATTATAAAAAATTACGTAATTTCTAGATTTATTAGGTTATTAGAAGAGTCAATTTCATTAAAATCTACAAAGTATCTGTTGGTAACAGTAGCGTATCCAGTATAGAGCATGTGGAGCGCGGTCCCCGCCTATCTTGGTTAGATACTATCACACATATATTTTTAGATTAATTCATTAATCCACTTGTATAAAACAAATGTGTTGTGTTTACCTTTGAACATTTTTCATGTGTTCTATGAAATGTAAATACCCTTGATACATTTTATATGCTTTTTCCAAGAACTTTTATATTATAACTGCTGTTTTTTCCTCATTAAATATGGATTTTGTATACATATTACTATAAACTTTTGAAAACACTTAAACATATATTAAATACAGTCTACTCTGCCTAAACTGGACATGCCTAATCTTCACAATATATTTAAAACCAATTATATAATTAAAATAACTATTAATACAATGTGCAATTAGAAATAGTTATTTTGCATTAATAAGGAACCATTAATATTTTTTTAGAAAATATTGATATTGTTTTTATTATTTAAATCATGTTTTTTGTACTTTACCATGAATTATTCAGTACTGCCTGCCAGTACTACTATAACCACTCTCTATTTTTATAATTATTCTTAAATAAAATATAAAGCTGTTAAAATATTGGTCATGTTATATTTATTATTTCAGATTTAAAAAAAAAAGATTTTTTTAAAATAACTTTTTGTATTCTTATAAATAAATAAAATGCTTTAATGAAAAGTTAGTTATACTCAATATTTAAATAAATAAATCTATTAGTAGAGGAAATATTCTGATTACCTATAATTATTAGTATAACTTCTAGGGTTATCATTAAAAATTCATATCCTAAACAGGCAAGGTCCCAGAAATATTTTCAAGGAGGGAAACAAGTTCATATAAAAGCACATATAATAGCACTATAATACTACAACTTTAATAAAAAAATGTATATTCCTTCTTGGAGGCAGGGTGGGGGGGGAACATGCACCTCCTTGTAGGGGGGGGGGGGGGGGGGCAACATGCCCCGCAGGCCCCCCCCGCCCAAACATGCACCTCAGGCCCACCCCTCTTGCATCTGCCCCTATAGACAAATTGACCCATGACAACTCAGTCCAAAATAACTAAAGTAATTATGTAACAGTTAAGAAAATGCAATTTTACAAAAATTAATCATAATTTAATTTTAATCATGAATAAGCTAATAACTGGGTTCTCAAACACTTTTAAAACAGATTCATAGATGCTTTAAAAAAAATCCAAACTCTTCAATATAATAGTTTGTGGTGTAGCATTAGTGTCAGGAAAAGTATTTTCTATTTTCTACTTTATATTTGTTATTGCTTTTATAACTTTGACAAATAATGTATAATAATTTTGTTCTTTTGGCCTAGTTGTCTTTGGACCAGCTGTCCCCATTACTATTTTGATATTTTTTGTATTATCATTATAAATAAGTATTATTTGTTTTATATTCATCTCATTAAAAACTTACTATGTCATGAACTATATATTAACCATATATTACATGTTATAATATATATTTAAATAAATAGAATACCCTAGATACCTAAATACCCTAGATAGTATTAGAATATCCAATAAAATCATAAATTTTAATTTATTATAGTCATTGAAACAATAGAAATATTTGATTCATTTTTAGCTATATACCTATTATTAATTTATTTAACCTCTTCTTTATAGTTATAGAAAATAACAATGTCTTTCTCCAGTGGCTATGCAAATCTCCATAGAATTTTACCTAACTTATCTGAAATTTGATTAGTCATTATAATTTAGGCCTCAATAACATTATTAAATGGAAAACATCATGATCATTGATTATATTTCTGTGTTAAATTATTTTAGAATGATATGCATCATGATAACAATATAATATGATATCCTGTTATTATGCATTAGAGTACATTTTAGAAATAAATCTTTGAATGAATAGTATATGAGCACAACCAAGTATTATTCTACCTAAAACATTGTTCATAATTTTTGCAATAAATATATTATCTTGCACAAAAATGTTATGTGAAAGAATACAAACATAACATATATAAAATAATAGAGAAAATGTTATTTTGATAGAAAATGAATTAGTAAGATTATTTCCATAGTACCATATATGCATAGTACCATAGTACCATATACCAACTGTACCTATTATATAGATGTGAAAGCATAAAATGCAATAATATCTCAATAGTAATCAATGTATAAAAACAATTATATCATTTTCATATAGCTGATTAACAAAATAATTTATTCATATAGAAACAAACCTCATTCAATAGATAGCTGCCTTTCTAACATTCATCTCAACAGGAGTGATTATAATGGGCCTAATACCCCATACAGGACAGTAAGGCAATTATAAATGAAAGCCTGATTCTTATGATATGGGCTACCATGCTATTCTTGAGTTCTGTTGTGAAAATGGTATAACAATAATGAAGGTGTTAATACCAAAATAGATGTTTTCCATTTTTTGTATATAAGCATTATTTATAACCCATGCTATGGGAACAGGTATCTAAGTGTGATCCATGAATTGACTGGAATTGTTGGTCAACAGTACATACATTGACAAATGGCAGTCAGGAGGTTTCATATATTAATGATAATCTGTTTATCCAGAACCATGATAATATTGTGAGTAATTGATGGTCAAAATGTGTATAATTTATAGAATATATAGACATAGTATCTAACTATAGAATATTTTTCTGAATATGAATTATATTCATGTATATATACATTATATACACTAGAATTGGTCTGTAAATTTTAATATATTTTCAAAAATGTAACTTATATGTTTGTCATCTAAAGAGCATTTATAAATCACATAATTTTTTAATATGTTTATTCAATTCATGATAAAAATAAAAGATATTTCACTAAAACAAAATAGTATAATGTATTTATAAATTGTTTTGAGAATATAGGGATATGTATATACCACAATATATAAATACTATTAACATATTACTTGAATAAAAGAATTTATATTTGTAAATCACAATAAATCATTCAATTATGGTTTACAGAACTGTCAAATATATTTTATATTTCTTATACAAAACTTCTTTGAGAATATGAAAATATGACCATTGATGCTTAAATTATATTGGTGTATTATTATTATTTATAAATATACCTAGATGTAGGATATATCTTATGCCATGGTGTGTTGAGGCAAATTGGCAACGATTGGTTAAATAGCTACCATACGATTTGACGAATCCACTGGGTAAGTCACATTCCAAAATTTGGAGGATTAGTTGGTCATGTAAACTTGCGTTGGAGGCTTTGGAAGCATCAAACCCTATTATAGAAATAGCTTTGGTTTTGGAGTTTTTCCTGGCTTTTGCTATATCATCACATAGGGCAATCATGGCACAAGATATACTTACTCTCTTTGTGAAACCCACATTAATTTTTTCCATAGCTCAGGGTAAATTCTATTGAGAATACAACACTCTAGCAATTTTGATATTAATGGTAAGAGCGAGATTGGTCTATGATCTTTTAGTGATGGAGTTCTGCATTTTGGAATAGGTATTATCTTTGAGATTTTCCAAAGGTCACTGATATGTTTAAGAGGTGACTGATGGGAAAGCTTACAAGATGATCAGTTGTTTTTAATTAGATAGTAGGCAATTTATCACTTCTGGTACCTTTGTTTGGGGGATTTTTTCTATTTCTGTGAGTGGAATAGTAGTGCACAAATTCTTGGAATTGCTGATGATGATCAAAATTTCGTTAGTTCTTTGTTCAGAGGGCTGAAATATGCTAGTAAAAGAATCATTTAATTCTTCAGCTGTGAATTTATTGTCTGTGACAATATCTGCTTTACAGTGCTGATCTACGATTTTCTAAATGACTCTTCTACTGGGCATTGCCTTCTTTGACCATATCTGATTAGATTTTAGGATTTCTATTTTAACCTTTATTATAAAATTGCGTTTTCTGTATGCTTTCTATCTTTCTTCAATTAATAATTTAGTGACTGGAGTTATCCAAGTTTTGTATTTGGCTGTAATCAAATCGGTTTTTTAGGAATGAGAACTATTGCTTTTTTTATTTGGTTGTAAAATAATTTGGTTTTGTGTTAAAGTCTTCTGGAGAATAGTATAATATTGACCAATTAATGTTTGCAACATAGTTAAACTAAAATAAATCGGAAAGATTCTGTTCCCTATAGTCATAAACAGTAACATACTTACTAGAAGAGTCCTGTCCGAAGAGTCCTGTTAATTAATTTTGAATTTAAAAATATTAAAAATTTATTGTAATTGATTACAGTTTGATGATTTAATTTTGAATAAATAACATGTTAAAATGTTATCAGTATTGAGATATTGACAAAACTTTAAATGCATGGCAGGTTTGTTTCTGAAGAACAAATCAGAATTTTCAAATAAAATTATAATTACTTTTATAGTGATGTCTTTGAATATTATTTATGTATATTTTTTTAAATCGATATAATATATATTAAATACATAATGATTACAGTTAATTATATATTTGATGACTAAATGATTTTTTAAAATTAAATGGATGTCACTTAATTTTATAAAAAACTTCCTTACTGGAAGTAGATTAAGTAAGAATCTATTCATTTATTCAAGTTTTGAATATATCTCAAAAATATCTTTAAATGTTTTTCCTTTATCTCATTAGATAATGTCTTTAGTATTTAATTATCAAATATTTAAAAGTTTTTTCTGTATATTTTGCGCATTGCCCTATCTTCAACAAAATTAAATGTGTACAGGGCTCGCATTTTTAAGGTAATTTGGTTGGGTCTAGATTTTTTTAAATATATATATATATAAAAAAAATATTTCCCCCCCCCAACATATTTATCACCATCACCACCAAATCACCTTAAAAATTTTGCGCTTCATGCCAATTCAATTTTGACTCAAATGACTATCACAAAGATGAACAACATTAGTATAAAAGTAAATTCTGAACCTGAACAAATTTTGTGATTTGTCCACTTGCTCGTAAAAAAGTACGGGGTGTTTCTGGCATTTTTTCTTGGTGAAATACGATCTCTGCATATGAAGCCATCTCTCCTATTGCCATTGACAACACCCCCATCCGTCAGATAAAATCTACAAGGCTACTGGGCGTCATCACAGATAGCCATCTATCCTTCAAGGAGCATGTTGATGCATGCAAGAAAAAAGCAACCCAACGTATTTTTTGGCTTCGGTTTGGCGGAAGTCCCAAAGGCCTGACATTTATATCGCTCTCACATCAGGAGATTATTTGAATATGCTTCCCCAGCGTGGTTCCCACAAAAGAGACCAGAAGTGAGACCAAAAGAGACCAGATCCATCATCACTCGAGTGGAAAAATGTGCTCTGCGCGCCATCTATCCTCACCTTGACTACGAGAACGCCCTTTGGGTAGCAGGCCTCCTACCGATACCGATCCTCAACCAACTCGAGTCCCTCTTGCTAAAGCAGATGAAGAAGATGGTGTGCAATGATCATCCAATGCATCATCTTGTCCCCAAGCCGCAGTTGGAGATCAGCAATCGACAAACAAGAAAGTGCCATTACCTGCGTGGGCCAAAACAATAATTAAGTAACTAATAATGCTTAATTGTCATTATGGAATAAAAAAACCTTTCTCTCTATCTCTCTATTTATGATAACTAACATTTTATATTATATTTTTGTAGTTGGAACAATTGCCTATTTAAGCTTACCCTACCAAAAACGCTGTATTTAACTTTATACTATTTGTAAAAGATTTATTAATTATAATTACTATGTTCAGATGTAGGTTCCATATTAAATAATCTAATAATATTCTTCTATTTAATAAGAATATATACTATTATGAAGTATGATCATATTCTATTTTATATCTCTACTAGGGAGTCCTCTTTACAAGTTCGGGAATTAATAAAAAATATTGTGGCTGTTAATAATTATCAGGGATGATTTGGGTATTTGAAACAGGTTTATGAGTGACTTAATTCTCAGTAAGGTGCATTACATGTTTTCCACTGGTTTTAATACTTTTTCAGAAGTTGTTATAATTGTTATAATTGTTTCGTTTATTTTATTTATACATTAACAGGCATGGATTTTGCATTACGTCAGTGGAACCAATTTGATAAGTTTTATAAATGGTCCCTGAGTATATCAGGTAAGTTTCAATGTCTAAAGTTGAAGAAAGTTCTTTACCAAAATTGAATCTCTGTCGTCTCTAACACACAGATCCCCGTGTCAGCAATTGGCCTCTTATGTCCGGTTTCTCCGCAACATGGTTACTAACGGGACTCTATGTTGTTCTGGTTGTTGCTGGGCAACGGATTATGCGCTCCTTTACGGCCTTTGAGTTCCGATGGACCCTCTTCGCTTACAATGGAGCCCTGGTCGCCCTCAATTGGCACATTTGCTCTGAGCTTCTCCTCGCCTCTTGGAATCTCAATTACAATTATCTCTGTCAGCCAATCATATATTCACAGCATCCAGAGGAACTGCGAGTGAGGCACTACTGCTATATATGTTATAAAAATATGGTATAAAAATAAGAATTCTTAATTACGCTGTTCTGGAATGCAATTGTTTATTGTATTGTGAATTGATGACTATTATTTATCAAAAATATAGAAATATAGCATCTTCATAGTCCACGAGTAAGTTTTTGTAAATACCGAAATATGCGTTAATTTCTTTCTCGTGTCACCCTAGCCCTTCCTTCCCTCTCTCTTTAAAAATTATTTTGAATACAATCATCGTAGGAGTGAATTATAAATGAGCATTCCAGCCTGACGCATCTTCCCTGAGCTAACATATTTTGTCTATTTAATTAAAACCAGTTTTTGCTTCAAGCTGCACTACTGTTATAAATTCCACCAGCCGTCAACCACCTTTTGCTACCTACCACTATAATACCCTATTTAAGCTTCCTGTTGCGTATGCATTATTGTGTGTACCTTAGCAACAGTGTAGATTGAATTATTCTATGCATTATTTCCGTGTTATAGTTCACCGCATTTTTCTTAATTCACTACTCCATATATATATAAACAACAAATTTTCGTTTTAATAAACGTTTATCGTTAAGTAAATATGTATCACGTTTATTTTTTGTTGTTGTAGGAATATTAGTAACGTTTTAGAATTATATTAAATAGTCAAAATTCATAAATTCATTTTTAGATTGTAATTAAGTGTATATTAATTTCATTATTAATTTTAAAATATTTTTATCCATACTTATTTTCAAAGTATCTTGTGTTTTTTAAATTGAAACGGTGTAGACCTTTATTTAGATGTAATCGAATAATGAGCAAAGATTTACAATCTAAGGTTGGATTTACATTTATCATATATCTCGCCGTATTGGAACTCTTTGATTAATTGGAAGACGAAGGTTCTGGAAATTGATTGCTTTTGGTAAATAACCATTCGTATTCTTCCAAAACTAATCAAAAGGATAATTACTACTGTTATAGAAATAATGAGTCATTCTCATTTATCGATTTCTTTATTTCCGTAATTGAAATATTGATTAACATTTTCATTAACTATCCTTTCACTAAATGTCAGTGTTTTTATCTGTGAAGATTACTCGGGCCCTCTGGTGGTATTACATCTCTAAACTCGTGGAGTTCATGGACACCTTCTTTTTCATTCTACGCCGGAAGAACAATCAAATAAGTTTCCTTCATGTCTATCACCACGCCTCCATGTTCCCCATCTGGTGGATTGGAGTTAAATGGATCGCAGGGGGGAGCGGTACGCTTGCTTCATCTTCTACGATTCATTATTTTATAACCTTTTTACTTTCTAAAGGGCAGTTAGATTTTTTCAGATTGAAATAAAAGAGGTTCTAATATACTTTTTTTATTGCAGCGGATTATTGTGTTTGTATAAAACGGAATAATATTAGTCTTGTAACAGGGAGAATATAGTTTTACCGTTAATATTTTCATTTCTCAAAGTATCAAAATTTAGAACATCGTTAAACAGAACTGTTCAAGAAAGATGGGAATCATTACAGTTTATAACAGGGACAGTTAATTAGGCTATTATATTCCTTATAATATGCATTCACCAAATTGGAAGGCTAAAAGTAAAACGTTCAGATGAATACTATAATTAGTGAAAACTCATCTAAACAAGATTGCATTCTTTGATCGATATTTCCTAGGATGTTTGGTTGTCCTCTGATATCCACTAAGAATTTCTCTCTGTGTGATAGTATGTACTGTGAAAGAATATCCGGAGTCTTATTGTATCCGCAGACGTATTGTTACTAAGTATAGTGGAGCAATTCTCAGCTGAAGTTAAGCAGCGTTAGACCCACATCATTCCAACCCCTTGGAATACAAATGTACCAGTGCTAGCTTGTAACGGTTGGAAAGATTTGTCTTGTCTGCTCTCAATCTTTGTGTCCTTAGTATACTGGCTGAAAGTCATTAGCTTTAGGCTTCATCGATCGTATAGATTGTGACAGGGTTAGTATGGGTCTTGGACAACTGAAAAAGTTGAGAATTGCAAAAATCCATTTCAGCATATGGAAAAGTTTTTTGAAATTAGAAATGTTAGTAAAAAATCTTGGGAATGTCTATTATTGTTCAATTTTTAGTTAGGGTTTGGAATCAGTTGGATGGTCCACTCAGTGACTACAATTATCTTAAAATCAATGTTAGTTCTTTAGAAAAGCTCTCCTTAAGACTAGCTCTCTTTCTCTAGATTAGCTCTCCTTAAGACTAGCTCTCTTTCTCTAGATTAGCTCTCCTTAAGACTAGCTCTCTTTCTCTAGACTAGCTCTTTTTCTATAGATTAGCTCTCTTTAAAAATAGCTCTTTTTTCTATAGATTAGCTCTCCTTAATACTGATAGCTAAAAAGAAGGCAACAAATTAACAATATGGATGCTCAAATAGCCATTAAACGTTTATATGTAATTTGACAATTTATCTTATCTAGAAATATAAAACTATTTTATTTGTTTTTGTGTAACATTCGTTTTATTTTTTATTCCTATTTTTTAATTTTAGTAACTAACACGTTTTACAGAGAAATGTTTTACCCCATTTTTAATGTTCATCGTAGGTTTACATTTTGAGTTTGTTGCTCTAATGTTGTTTTATATACCGACAATGTGAGGACATACTCGTGTTGTTGATACATAATATTAAATAATGAAATACTTCAATTACATTTGTCGTTAAAATATTGATAAAAAGTTGATTTTTAAAAGCGTTAAATGGAGTTTTTCATGGAGTATATTTAAATTTTTTCTTTAAAGTGTGAAAGTTATTTAAATTGATTTTAAAAATCTGGAACGAACCCTTTTGCGACCTGGGAGTATAAATCAAATTATAGATAAATTTTCTGGATGGTAAGATTTCAATTCTTTAACAACAAAGTCAATTTTTCAAATGGAGTTTGTTAAAACTTTCTGGAACCGACTCGTTTTCTTTTCCAGCCTTCTTCGGACCAATGATCAATAGTTTTATTCATATTCTCATGTACAGCTATTATGGTATAGCTGCCCTGGGACCACAATACCAAAAGTTTCTGTGGTGGAAGAAATACCTTACTAAACTCCAGCTGGTGAGTTGGAATAAATAAATGTTCCAAAAATACAATTACTTAAAAACAGGCTCTCTTCTTCCAGACCCAATTTTTTATTGGGATGATCTTCGCGGTGCAGATGTTGGCTCGGGATTGTCGCAGCTTCCCCCTTTGGATGGAGTATGTGGGTCTTCTCTACGGGCTGAGCATGATCATTCTCTTTCTTAACTTCTACTATCAAGAGTACGAGGTGAGGGGCAAGCGGGCTCGAGCTGCTGCTGACAAGGTCCAAAGTGCTCACAGCGTCGCTCAGGTAGGCAGAGATCTTCCTAGTAGTCTGAAGATGTAAAATTGTTTTCATTTTCCATGCCTGACTAAATGGTTCTTGAAATTATTGTTCTTGACTTTGTTTAGATTTTCGTATTTTCGTTAATTTTTCACTTTTTGAATTTGAAATATCGCGACGGGTATAAATTATGGATCAGTGGTGGTTATTTTTTATTTATTGAATTTAAATTATTTTTTCCTTGGCATTTTTATAGAATCGCTTATTTATATCTCTCTCTCTTTTTGAAATTGAACTCATTCCTATTTTTTTAAAGAAAAAATTTAAATGGGTATTTTTTACTCGATACATATTTGTATTGTTGTATTATTTACGCTTTTTAAATGATGTTTTATTCTTTTTCAAGACAGCTTTACTGTTTCAATATTCAATTTCTATCTTTTTTATTTTGTTTAAATTCGTGAGTTTCATTACATTTTGAGTTTGTAAACTCTGAGATATTCATTGATGTCCACCAAAGTGCTTTAATAATACTCCCCAATCGATCTCTCACTCATAATTGCAGACTGCGGGCAATGGCACAGGTTCAATAACCAACGGCCACTTGGGGGAAACAGGCCCTAGTAACTTCACTCAGCTCAATGGGGCCGCGGTTAAGAAGACTAAGTGCAAAAAAATATGATGAATACCAGTGGCATTTCCATTTGTTCCATTTATAGTTTTTTTTAAGTGAACAAATTAGTTTTGCATTGCTGTGATCCTCTTTATTAATTTTATTCTACTTGTATGTTCGCTTGGTCGCACGTTTTGCATCCTAGTGGGCATGGTACTTCTTGCCTTTTGATCTCTTTGTTGTCTCTCTTTATCACAGCCTTATTTCCCACCATTTATTACAATTTGAGTTAGATATATCCTACATACTTTACTTAATCCGACTTGTTTATACTTGACATATTCCTTTTTTGACTCTTTTAATGTGACCTAGTCTTGCCCTGTTATATAGGTAATCTTTTTTATTGATTTATTACAATCATCATCCATGACAGAGCAACAGAAGAAGACGTCTAATGAAGTTTATATGAATTACTAAAAGTTGAATAATGTCTGCTTTGTCGTGTATTGGTTCTATTTCATTCCAATCTTTCACATGTGATTTGTTTTTAGTACATCCTCTCTGCTGCTGTATCTTTTAAAACTTTTTATTATTTTGTTTGTTTTGTTTTGTTTATTTTATTATAATTGTCTAGTTTGTTTTGAACTAAATCTCCTACTGGATATAATAATTTTGCAACTTGTTTTTATCTTTATTTTACATTTCCTTATTCTCTGAATTTATTTTTTTTTTGTCCGAAGGAAGAGAGAAACTTTTAATCATTTTATTTTTTGTGTGTAATTGTATACTCCTAAGACTTTTTTGGTCTTCAATGTTTTTAATGTGATCTTTTGCTTTAGCAATTCACTTTAGCAATTCACCACTTTTCCTACCAGTAGTAATTATAGATTTTTTATTGACAATTTTGTTATTTTCTTATTCAGCGTAAATGATGTTAAGAGGGAAATAGTTTTTATATGAAACTATATGAAATGTTTAGAATTAAACTAACTATTATTGTAACTTAAAAATCGAAAACTAAATATTTTTACGCAGTTGTAATAATACTAAAATTAGTCGAATGCACTTAAATGATATAAAACATTAGATGTTCATGTAAATTTACTTCAAATAATTTACAAAACTTTGAAATAAATGTGTTATTGTCATATGTAGTTCATACGCAATTAATATATTTACAAGGGGAGGCTATAGCCCGCTCGTAGCGTTACTAAAATGGGGTGTTTTCTGTTGCGTTACGAAGCGTAACGTTCGGTGAATTTTGCGAAAAGTTATTTATCAACTATACCCTTTAAATAACATATTCTATGTATTAGATATGGGCTGTCCGAAAATGACGTCACGCAAAATTAGACTCCTTTTTTACTCCTTTCCCCCCTACATCACATACCCGTCACAAATTTCTAAACCTCCGACAGAAAATGACGTCCCGTCGCGGAGGAATATATCTATATCGATAATCAATGCTGAAATTGATGTGCGGAAGTTCAACATTAAATCCAAAATTAATAATATTTATAAATTAATCGATTAAAATTGATTGAAAACCCTCTTTTAAACAAAACTAATACCGTATATAATTGAAATGCGCTCTAGACATTTTTTGATCAGTTTACCGATCTAGATAAATAATATATAAGTGAATTGTACAATATAACAGTAAAAAATTAATTAAGAATTTTATCGAGAGATATATATTAGAAATTACATATACATTAATTTTAGAACCAAGAAATAAAAAATTAAAATGTTTAAAAAAATGGAAAAATCACAAACGAAATCGGAAAAAAATTAAAAAATTAATTTTTATTTACAAAATTACGCCACAAAATTTAATAAAAATAATTAATCCCAATAGTTTATTAAAAAAATATTATTTGCAAGACATTAAACTAAATCATTAAAGTAACGCAACTTAATTATTTTAATTAAAACTTAAAATCCAATTATTAACAAGACATTAAACTAATTCATTTAAAGTAATGAAATTGAACTAAAACTTACAATATAATATTATATATTTATTATTAAATATTAAAAGTGTAAAAGTGTATTTGTTTAAATTCTACATTAAATAAAATAAAAATTGGGGCTTATTTTAAAAGAGACTCGAAGTTTTGTCACCATGACAATTTTATAAATAGTGAAAATCTGATTTCATTTCAATTTTTGAAACTATAATTTTTTAATATGATTTCTTTTATTGCCCTGTTGGCTTTATGCTTTTTAATCAACCTGTCAAGCCAGCAGAGTAAGTCAAGAGAGAGCCATTGACTTGGGTTTCTAAGTTTGTTTTTATTACAAATTATTTTTATTATTGATTACTACAAGATAATCTCAAATTTTAGTTTAATTTGAATTACATTAATAAAAGTACAAAAAATCTAATACTTTTAACAAATTTATTTATATATACTAAGTGTACACTGACTTAGTCATCAGTTTTCATAAGTTGATAATAAGTCTTTTTCCCAGCCTACATTCCAATTGCCATGTTTTTTAGAAATTAATATTTTAGCATTTTCTATTATTTTATTTATATATAAATCCTGATTATATGCTGGATATTCTCATATGGCCAAATAGAATGCAACTTGTATTTTTTAAAATTTTATATATAAACAGATACAATATATCTGAAATCTTGGACATGCAATTTTCATAGCAAAAATATATGGTTAATTAGACCTTTAAAATTCACTAAAGGTCATTACCAGAATTTTCTATGAGCCAATTAAAAGGGTAAAAAAATGACTATATTTTTAAGACATAACCTAACTATATTTCTTTAGTAGTCACTTTTCTAATTTATTTTTAAACAAAAATAAAGGAAAATAAGAAAAGGTTGTTGATATGTGCCAAAAATGATTTCAGACTATTTGGACTTGCAATAAATTTTAATTAAACACATACACTGTGTTCAAGGTATGGTAGACCTGGCTCCGCTAGGTCTTTGGTCTAGAAATAAGTTTTTTTAAAGCTTTGTATCAATTTTATTATCCAATATTTCCATATTTTTATTAAAAAAATCTGAATAGTGAGAGAAATTAATATACATACATCCAAATAGTGTGCTGTGTAAATATACTAAATCTGTAGTTGGACATACATTATGAATTTCTTTTATGTAGATAATTTACAGCTTTATATACACTACAGTTGCTGAGGAAATCATAGAGACTGTAATAATGCCGCCACTGGACTGCATTTGAAATTTTATTCCTTCTATATTTTTTATTTTATAGCAGATGTTATTTGACCGATCAAATTCTTTGGGAAAATATTTCATTTGGTATTATATATGAAAAATATGTATGTTTTAAAAAATACAACATTTTATTATATTATAGATCGATAGATCAAAAGTTGAAAATCATTTTTGGCATATAACATTTTCAGCATATTCAATTTATGATAATAAAAGGAAACATCATTCAGACATACCTCTTATAGCAACCGCTATGTACTCTATGTAATAATAATAATATGTGTGTATTTATATAGTGCTGTAAAATGATATACATTACCAGCAGCACAGAAAGATAAACCAAAAGATTTTGAATAGTATAGCTTATAAATTAAACAAAAAATGTTTTAGGTTTATTTTAAAAATTAATTATGATTCAATGTCATGGACTGTAAAAGGTAATAAATTTTAAAAATAGGTGCTGCATGTACAAATGCCTCATTATCATCCACTAAATGTTTGAAATTGTTATCTTATAGTATTTTCACATTTTACCTGAACAAAATTTTAAAACTCAGAATCTTGCAGCTGATTTGCTTGGTTACAGGTAACCAATGTGGTTCTTTTAGGAAAGTTATACTGAGTGCTGTTCAAGGACTTTAGGTGACCAGCCTTGCAGCAGCATTTTGAAAGCTTTGGTGCTTTGATAACATAGATTTCAGTAAGTTAACAAACAGAGAATTATAAAAGTCCAAGTGTAAGATCACAAAAGCATTAACTAAAAATCTTATACAGTCAACTGTCAAATATTGACAAATGCTACAAATTTATCTAATCCAGAACAAACATGATTTACAGTTTATGGAGAGATTTGAAAAGTATAGGAGATATTCAAGGAAAAAATAATTTCTAAGTTATGAGCTTCATTTATAGGTAAAATAGGTACACTGACCATTCATTAGAAGAACAATGGGGTAAGGTCCTGCATAGAAATTTATATCCAAACTTTTAAAATTGTTTTTAAGGCATTCTGTTGAAATTAATTGACATCATACATAACTATAATGCTTCCAAAAACTCTTCTATATATTGTTAAGGTTCGCCATCAGCTCAAATGTAAAATGAAGTGAAGAAGACAATAGCTGAAAATTAAAGTTTATAATATTCCAAATTTTCAATAAACTCTTTATCAAGGAATACACCTATACAGCTAGAAAAAAAGTGTATAGGTTTATTCCTTGATAAAGAGTTAATCAAAAATTTGGAATATAATAAACTTTACTTTTCAGCTATTGTCTTCTTTACATTATTCTTGTATATATATAATATAAATTTGATCATATTACCAAAAAAATTCTTTATTCCTTTGTCTTAAATTCAAATTTAAACTTTATCACAATTTTAAACAGAACAGTACACTTGGTAAAAATAAAATTATTTAAATTCATTTCTGTTAATTAATTATTTTTTATTTCAAAATGAATCATGGTTGTTGTTGTTGTTCTTAGCCCTGGCCCTGTAGCAGGACCGCTCATCCAGGACTGAAGAGAAAGTCACTGATCTCTGAGGGGTTAGTCCAGAGGTCAGTGGGAGTGAGGTTTGTAGGGTGAGAGGGGCAGGAGAATATGTGGATTGTATTTGGCTGCAGGCTGTACATGTGTTTGGAATTGTGGTGTGCAGAAAGTCTTGGTATTTTTTGAGGCCAGGGCAAGAGTTGCTGCAGAGCTGTGCAAGGAGAGTGTGGTTGGATCTAGGAAATGTGGTTTCTGTAGTGTTGATTTTGGGTGGAGGTGTGTTGAGGATGGAATTATGTGCGAGAGATTGGATGGCTTGAGTGACGATGTTGGTGTGTGGGGATTTGATGGTGTTTTTGTAGGTGATGTTGTAGATGGGATTTGTGTTGTGAGGAAGAGGTGGATGGATGTCATGGAGGGGTCTGTATTTGAGTCTGCATTTGAAGTTTGTGATGTTTCTCTTTTAAAGGTGGTGGTGGTTGGGGTGATAAGGAGTGTAAAGCTGAATCAGTGCTTGGGTGGAAGGAAGTTTGTTATGGATATTGATGTGGAGGATGTTGGTTTCGTGGTGTAAGAGGTCTATGTTAGTGGCTTTACTAAGTGAATTGCAAAACAAAATCTCATTGAAATATGCTGCAAACAAGTCATCTGACATGCTGAACTGACTCCCTATAACATACAAATTATTGGATTATTGGGCAGATTTTCATTAAGAATAAATTCATGTGATAATATGTTGGCACAGAGAACAATATTTAGGCAAGCAGGTGGTCAATGACATTTTTTGAAATATAAGACAATTAATAAACAATTTTATTTTTTTATGAATTTCAAAGATTACCTAAACATCCATTTATAAAGTTATATTTAATTTTTTATAAGACCATTTATATAAAATATAATATAAATTAAACCAGATCTAAAAGTTACAATTACTTCTACAATTACAAGAACATTAAACATATTTTTTCTGATCTAATAATTAACATTGTTATTTAATTAGGATTGAAGGCTACACTGCAAAAATTCTACTACTACACATGTCTTAAATTCTAGATTGCTGATTTATTTGTATTTCATTTAGAAAAATACCCACAATTCATTTTGAAATACAAGAAAATTCAAACAAAATTGTTATTTTTAAAAATTATTTGACAAACATAGACTAAAATATTTCTCTTAAATTGTGCTTACCATTTTCTTTGGCCTATCCAAATAGGGGATTGTGGACAATATATCAAAAAGCTTATTATTGCATATTATAAAACTCACTCTTTTTTTCTTTTGTTTTTCGTATTTCATTTTAAAATTGTATTTTTACTCTATTTTTATTAATTTTTTTCATATTTTTTGTATTTTTATATATAACATCTTTCAAATATATATTATTTTCCTTGAAATATTGGATTCTTATTTACAATAACAATTAGTAATAAAAAAGAATTGCTTTATCAATACTAAGTACCTACTCATATAAATAGAACAATATGACTTTGAAAATCATAATTTAAGTAATGAAACTGCAATTTATTATTGTTTTTTTTATTTACTAAGCTAATATAAAATATATTAGTTACATTTTTATAATGACTGAATTTAAAAAAGGTTTAGTTTTATAATAAAGTACAATCAAATTCATTCACTGAATTTCTCAATATTGCATTATTTATTGACTGTGTGAATACCCACATATTGTATGTCATTTTGAATTAGACTGGTGTTTTCACCAATTTGGAATTAGAAATAGAAATGCAGATAATAGATATTTTTAAATACTTTACATTTTAAAGATTTCATAATACCATTGGTAAAGGGTTAACCATGGATTCAATTATGATTTTTCAATACTACTACTTAATATTTATTAGGTTAATGAGCTACAATAATTATTAAATCATTTAAGACACATCAAGTTCAAAGGACCAGGTTTAATAATTTTGGAGACTTTTTAAAGAATTTTTTAATCAAGCTGCCATTAAATGCTAGATATATAATAATGTATGTTAGGTCAGGACATGTGAGTAGACATTTATACTAGTACCAAGATGCAGACCAGGAAATCAATATTTTATTTAATAGGTACTAGAATGATATTCTAGTATTATAAAACACAAATAATCAATTTCATGTTTTGTATTAAGCCATAATATATATCATTAATTAACTTATACAAGTTTAACTTTAAGATATATTTGTTAAATCACATATCACATATTTACCCAAAAATAGCAGCACCTATTATTTTTCATATTATCACTGATGACTTAAGTTGAAAACGGAACAAAAATACATTTTTATTGTACCAGTTAATAAGAGTTAGATTTATTAAATTTTAGACTTCATTATAAGTATAAATAAAATATGATTTATAAAATGACACAAGTGTGATATTTAGAAAAAAAGTAATTTTGTCCCAATATTAACTATTATATTTGAAGAATTAAATATTATTAATAAAGTATTATTTTTGAATTTCAGCCTATCCCAAAGTCAATATTGGCAGTAATGGTACTTCATCTAAGTCCATACATTTTCATCCTGCTAATAGTGCAGTTTTAACTTCAGATATATCTGTTTATCTTACGAATTTGGAAACAAGAACTGAAACAGGAACTGTAAGTCAACATTTCTTTTTTATCTAATAGGACAGAGTGAATCTTTTATTAATAGACATTTGTAACTTAAGTAATGCAGGGTGGTGCAAAAAACAGTCCAAAATGATTATATGATTATAAATGTAGAAATTATTTATCTATGCCAAGATTATTTCTCTATAATATGTATACATCATTTATGGGGAACGAATGGAAACTCTATGAAACGATAATTTTAAAATGAATAATCTTTTCCTTCAATGCCGTCTTATTATTCTCAAATAACGAACAATTGAATGGGCTTTGGTATTTGAATGTATTGAAAAAGCGCGAAAAACATATTTTGAAAAGTTTCTTGAAAAAGCCCATTCGACGATGGATTGACGATTTTTAGAAACAGGTGACAGTAACAAGCGAAAGTGAGGAAGATGCCAAAAACATCCCTCTGAAGACCTTTCGGGATGCTTATTCAGACGAAGGTGTGAGTTCTGTGATGGAGGACATGTTGAAGATTTGTTATAATCTTGTTGTGTTTTATAATTTAATTATGATTAACTCAACAGTGTTGAACAATTTTGTTTTAAATATTAAATTTTATATAATATTACAAGAATACATATTTTGCATCACCCTGTATATCTAGTGCTATAACTTAAGTTTCTTATATTGTTTTATTTTAGATTAATGTGACATGTGAAACCATAGAAAGTCCTTCATCCTCAACCGTAATATTTAATTCAATATCTCTGAGTGACAGCAAAACTTCTGGAAATGTGACATATACGTACGTAATTATTCCAAAGCTGGTAAAATGACTAATTTGAATATAAATACATAATTATAACCAGCAAATATATTGGTTATATTTTAGAATATCAACGTCAGGTTCAACAGAGGCTCCAGTGCCTTTTCAGTGTTATGGTGTTGGTGCTGGAGTCACGAAGGCAAAGTCTATGAGTAACATTAAGTAAGTCTGTCAGGCGCGGATCCAGAAAATCATATTGGGTGGGGCGGAGTAAAATGTGAAAAGGGCACCTTTTGTCTGACTTATCCATGTGCATTCGTATATTAAAAACTATCTTTATTTCGGATAAATTTCTATCCTAATCAAATTTAAAAAGCAGATTTTTATATTATATGCAATCCGAGCTTGCGAGGAATTTTTGTTTTTGTTTTTTAGACCTTAGAATGCATTTCTTGGGATACTCACAGAATATATACATAATTTGTGCTTCGGAATTCCATAGATCAATGTTTTATTGAGTCAATATTTAGCGGTGTTTATTAGGTATTGATAAAAAGGGAACTCTCATCTCATTCGGGGGGGGGTCGCGGACCCGCGCCAGTGACTGTTATCCATAACGATTAAAAATAATATTGTAAAAGATTGTAATTCCATCTTAATTTATAGGTACATTATACAATATTTCATCTTTTCAGATTTATTCAAAGTGTCAACGGAAGTCGTATCAGCTTCTGTAGCGAACCCAATTATGTACCGGCTACTATTTTGGAAACCAGTGGAAAGTTTTACTTGAAACTAAGGTGTTTTAAAATGCTGTTACAAGTATTACAATCACGATATTAATAACTAAATACAATCTACTCTGACTAAACCGGAAAAGCCAAATGCAAGGAAAATTGTACAGTATAACCGAAATAGATTATTTACGATTTGAGCGAATATACTGACTTTATCAAGATAGTAATATTTACTAATCTATTGTTTAGTTGGTAGGTAAAACAAGTAATATACAGGTTACAACGACATAGATTTGATGAAAATTATACTATCGCAAACACTTACAGCAATGAAACAAGAGTACATTAAATATCAAAGGGATCTACTATAGTAGTCAGCGTTTCTGAATAAAAAGATGCATTTTTTGAAATGTCCGATCATTGATAGATTAGAATAAGCCCTGTGGAAATTGTAAGAACTCTTGCCGAATGACAGCTTTCTGTTGATCGACAGAATAGGCTTTTTGTGCCACAATTTTTAGTTTAAGTATAGCCCAGGAGCATTGGCGGCCATGACACAGGTCCATATTTGCCGATCGTCGAACGTTGTCACATCATTAAGAATTTGCTCACAACAAGTAACACGATTAAGATGATCTGCCTTGATATAGCTATGGTAATCCAAGCAAGTATTTTTTCATTAGTCTCATTAAAGAACTCCTGGACATATTTAGTTCATCAGATCGTCGCCTGGTAGACATTGTAGGATCACTTGCTATCGAAGTTTCTACTTCATCAGCTGTGTCGACCTGGCCGTTTACTATCCAAAACGGATCCCATTAGGAATAGTTTTTCGGACCACTGTATTATGTAACGAGTATCTGGAGGATCACAATCGTATCTGTCTCGAATTTTACCTTTCATTAATCGGATAGAAGCAATTGATTTGTCACAATCAAAGTACCATACACTGCTAAAAGGCGATACTCCTAGGTACATTTACATATGTCAGACATTTCCACTACTGTAAATGAATGCACGTAAAAGCAACAATTTCAACCGATTTTATAATTTCAAATATATATATTTTAAATTTCTAACTAGAGGTACAGCGACAACAAATACGTTGTTGACCGGACCAGGGTTTGGCTCTACGAAATAATTCAACCCATTCAACCCACATCCAGTTTTCTTTGGAATCATGTATGATAGAACCTTAAGATTCAAAAAATACTCCATGAAAATGTACTCCGCTGGGATCAAGAGTACGGTGGATTACTGTGGTCCTAGAGGGCAACCTTGGCTAGCCGACACTAACAAGAAAGTTCTGGAAAGAATTCAGAACAAGGCCCTCGGAAAAATCACTGGCCATCTTCTTACGACTCCCACGAATGCTCTCAGACTGGAAACCACCATTTCTAAACTATTTGAAAGCCTATTGGAAAGCAAAGGTCCTGAACCCAAACAACCCCAGAAACATATTTTGTCAGGAAGGACCAGGACCCATACACAGAATTAAACTAAGACCAAGCTTCCGAGAGACCACGAAGAAGGATATGGTAAATATTAAGAATTTCTCAGACGTGAATATTGATGAGCTAGAGATAGATAAGATCGATAGTACCAGATCACCTCCTTGGTTATGG
>JAUZNC010018915.1:0-10506 GCA_034780395.1 Vannuccia rotundouncinata
TTATTCAAGATTTCTGAATTTACGGTATTTCAATTGATGAGACGTCTTTGATAACAAAACTTAATTTTAACCAATAAAATTTTTGACGACTTTTTTGATAGGTAGGCATTTATTGAATGAGGTAGTTTTATAAAACTAAAATAAATTTTGAAAAATATTTGGTCCGCATATTAATTCGAAGAGATTTGCGGTAGTTAATCCTAATCCATTAATAAAATCGAAAATATGTATTTGAGTGTATAATATTCATAATCTTGTTTGGAAAATAACTAATAGATATTTCATGTATTACACTAATTTAATAGATGAAATTATTCAGTAATCGCTGTTATCTTTCATGGGAAATGATTTCCAAGATTTCTCATGTAGATTTCTATTGATAGACATTTGATTATATTAGTTGATAGTGCTAATTTTAAATAATTTTAATTCTTGAAAAAATATATAATGAACTTTAAAAAATTATTTAAGTCTGTAATTACTTTTCACATGAGTTATGTATAATTTATGCTCCTTAGTAAGTAATATATTTTTATCTCAAATAAAATTGATTATATACATAATAACAAAGGAAGAAAGACATCATAATACCAGGAATAATCATCCAAATCCCTTTATTTTTCAAGATGAATAATTATATAATCAACAATTATCGTTACTAACAAGAAGACATTACCTGGTGTACTATTAAGATCAAATAAAAATACGATAAATGATTATCCTAATGTATATACTACTTATCCAAAGGAGGCTGTATTTGTGTATTCAAATATGTACAACCGAAGCTCACAATGAAAGACAGGATTGTATGACAACCAAAAACCTGCATCAAGCATAACTCTGCTAAATATACCCAAGAGTTATCTCTACTATATCATATTCTATGTCAGTAAAACGGGATAGATAGCAAGCACCAGTTACAAGGCAAAAAGAACAAGAAAAAAAGGAATGCAGACGCATTTGTCCCTCAACTGTAAATGGACATAAATTTAAATAAATAAAAGTTGAAGCTGTAAATATTATCACGCACAACATTATAAAGGGGAAAAGTGATCCATCGGAAAATACTAGATAATAATATTATATTTGGCGTGGAACACAAATTATGTACATACAATGTAATGTAAGCGAATAACCAAAAAACAGAGCTTAAAAATTAAATCAAATCATATTTTGAAAGAATAAAAGTAATTAAAAATCAACAAATACAGCCAACAAAGTCTTCATTGAGTTATATTTATGGAACCCCGCTTTATAATTTATTATATATAAATTAAAAAAATAATCATTCTGTATAAGATAACGGAATTTCAGAGTTAATTATGAATTACAGCCAATTTTCATAGTAAGATGGTTTAAGGGCTACTTTGGAATTGCCTCAAGAAAGTCTACTTCCAAAATGTGTTCAATGGAAGTTTCGATATCGACCTGCGGTCGTGAGAATTCACTGATGGTCGAAACGGTGTTGGAAGTTACAACCGTGAAGCCATAGGAAGCCAGCTTTTGGAGCGGTTGCAACTCGAAGCGGAGTGCTAAGGTGACTAGTGCAGTGCAGAGATCGTCCAGTGAGGTCACCTCCTTCATGGTGAAGAGGGGAGTGTGTGGAATAGTGAGGTCGTATTGGGAAACAGCGAGCCTCGAGAGATTGGAGGGGGGTGAGGAATAGAGCTGAAAAACATATTTACAAATTGTTTAAGCAATTTAAAAAATATATATTATATAATTAAAATTAGGCTATATTACTAATAAAAGTAAGAGTAGTATGAACAAGAATTCAGTATATTCAAAATGGACGGAAAGTGCACTTAATCAGGAAATGCCAAAAAAAATGCCATTTTGTATAACTAAATCTTGACAAAGCCGAAAGTAGTCACAATAATTCAAAACATTCAATATTTAGATTTATATTAAAATCAAAACCCGAGAATACGTTTTGAATACAGCCATAAACATGACTGCGATTTGTTATTTTTAGTCTATAATTAAAAAAATTTAGTTCGCTAAAAATAAACTAACCTTAAAGATGAGATCAGCGATGTCATTGATAATAGGAACAAAAGTGGGCTGCAGACTGTTGTTGCGCCGATCCGGGTCACTCAAATAGGACTCCTTATCGCCGACAAATGCCCACTTATAGCTATAAAAGAGAGATTAAGATAACCAGGTGACTATAGCAATAATATTCAATTAATGATCAGAGCTTCACTCACCATTGAAACTGAGGCACCTGACTCTCTGGAAGCAGAATTGCAGCATCCAAGAGTTTGCAGGCCGATAGATAAAGCATCATGTTCCGGGGATTAATGTCATTGTTCCTACCCAGTTCACTCAATTCGTGACGTAGGAGGGTGAATACTTGAGTCTAAAGGGAGGAGTGATGTCCATACATTATTATCGTTGATAAAACATAGAACTATTAAAATTTAAAAAGTAAATTATTCGAAGGACAAAGAAACTTATTTATTCTGGAAATAATAAGAAGACTAATGAAAAAGTTTGAAAGTTTAGGGAAACTCATTTAGCTAAACAAAATCCAACAAATGTGATAAAGTAAGTTTGTCAACAAAAGGGTTGGACTCCATAGCAAACAGATGAAAGAGCTGCTCACTCACCAATTCGGGTAGAAAGATGTGCCACAGAGAGGTGAGGTGCTGGTGCGACATTCTAGCCACGAGAACACGGAAACAGAGGAACACTTGCGCGTGCATCTGGGGCACAATACCCATTCTCAGGTATTCAGTTAGCCGTTCTGTGTGTTAGAAAGAGAGAGAATAACAATGACAACTTTGGAAGGGTGAGTGTCAGACAATTACCCTGGAGTTCTGGCATGGATTTGACGTACTGATCCCGTTCGCTAGCGAAGACAATGAAGGCCAACTTCTTCATGCAGGCTGCTCTCAGGTCGTATTCTGCCTCCTTGCTGGAGAAGATGTTGAGGCCGCCCGCCTGGGATACGGTGAGTCGAGCTGTAGAGAGGGGGTGAGAGGGCACTCGTCTACCGCAACAGTGAAGGCATGGATCACTTACTCAGGGCCTCCTTGAAGGTGTTTTTGTCCTGGGTCATCAAATGATCGATTATAATCATCCAGGAGCGCAGGGAGGGCAGGTCCAGCTGGAACAGACTGGTCTCCATGTAGAGCTCAAAGGCCTCCTTTCTCCAGGCACGCCGGGTGTACTGATAGGAGCTGAGGGCGGCGAGCAACTGACTAGCGGCGCGCAGGTTGCCAAGGTTACTCAAACTGAACAGAGGGGGGTCTTATCAAACCAGTTTACAAACACAACTTCTTAATATCTCATCTGTTACCTGTGATGTTTGAGGTAAGGGAAGATGTTGGGCAGGATGTAGGAACTCAAGAAGGTGGCCACCCGTTCCTTCTCCTCACTTTTGTAGACGACATCGAGCATGGAGGACATGTCCTGGGGAAACATTCATTGATAATTTCAATTAAAACGAACAAGTAGCGCTCTGTAACAAACCCATGTAAGCATAGAAACACGAACCTCAGCCAGCAGATACAGGGCTTGAATCGAGGCAATTCGGGAAGACGTGTGTGAGGGCTCAAAGTCATCACCGACAACTAAAATGTGGGTAAATGAGGACACAATTAATAATGGAGACTTTCAACTTGATCACAAATTGATCAACTTGATCAACTTGAACCACTTCTGGATATATCTACAACTTCAATAATTTACGGAATCAAAGTAAATATCATATTAATGTACTCATTAACTGACAAAGAAGTAAAATTATCGGGCCAACTGATTGTTATTAAAGCGAATTATGCTGCACAATTTAATTTATCAGCCTATAACTGTGCCTCTACATATTATTATACGTGTTCAAATCGAAATAATGGCATAAACATATTATTCAAATTATAATTATATCAATATATTTATAAAATATAAAGTTAAAAGAAAACACTGTATACAATTAACCGCTAAAACTAGAATAAATAATATCAAATTAATCAAGTTGTACAACTCAACAGACGCTTCGGGTATAACCCTTTATCAATTGTATGAGCAAAACAAAAAGATTTTTAAAAAGAATGTCATAAACTCAGCATGTAGATACAGTTTCGTGTGTCGGGTTGATTTTGGGATGTTGCCGTTGGATTAAGAGACTCTATGACGATCATATCTGTTCTGTTGTGCCCTTAGTGGCTGTTATCAAATGTTTGTCATGGCTGAATGAATGATGCGACAATGTTCAAACCCATCCCATTCATCCGCGAGAACATTGTCGTATCATTTGTTGGTTATGTTTTGAATTGGTGTGCCCGGTATTTTTGTGAGTTTAATACAAAAGCTCGAATTATTTGTGCTCTTTTTCATATAATATGAGTGAATCAATATGATCAAACACTAAAGGCTAAGTTTCTAGAGTCTTGCTTCATTTTAAATTTCATTTATTACAATTATTCCATTTTTAGCGGTAATTTTAGTGTTTTTATTTTACTTTTATTTATTTACAATTATATCTTTTATGATGTGCCCTATCTGACACACTTCGCCAAACTAGATACAAATATATTACACATGGACACACATAGTCAGGGATCAAAATGTTTGGGGTAAACGGTTTGATACTTTTATCAAGTAATATGATCCATGACATGATCAAATATGTTGCAGAAATTGTACATTATATTTTTATGAGCAGTTTAGTGTTTTCCATATTAAAGAATAGGAGAAATTTCTGATGGTTTTCACCCAATTTTCATAAAAAGGCACATTTGAAAGAAAATAAAGATGTTATTTATATTTTTGAATAAATTGAGGCATATCATTTTGTCCATCCTAGCGTTTTCAACATATTTAAAGCAAAATTATACAGATAAGTCGAAACTAATTATTTTCTAGAAACATTTGAATATTGGTTCTCAAGCTAAAATATGCCTAAACATATTAAAATAGGCTTTAGTACTAATAGTAATAGGTTTCTGGAAAATGATTTGAATGACTATTCAATATACTTTGGGTTGAAATATGTTGAAAACGCATAGATGGAAAAAATTATATGCATCGATTTATTCAAAAATATATTTTTCTTTAAAATGTGCCGTTTCATAAAAATTGACATGAAAAACATTAAACTGATCATAAAAAAACAATGTACAATTTCTGCAACTTAAGACTTACACATATGATCAACCCATGGATCATATTACTTGATAAAAGTATCCAACCTTTTGCACCAAACATTTTGATTAAAACCATTTGGGATCCCGGACTAACAGTTGATTGAGAGTCCTGGGTTTTAAGGAAGGAGTAGCTTAGGCTACTTACAAAAGCATTATTTCCTGCAAGCAAGCATGAGATGTACACCAACTATGGGATTATACAATCATAATCAATCATTATATTAAACATCTTATTGATTCATACTGATGTTGGAGTGTCGCATCAGAACAAATAGTTTGATAGTAAATAATCATTTTGAAATCAAAAATAGCTCTTAAAAATTGCTTAATTTAATGAATAGAAATATAAACTTAATTATAAATATATTTGTTAATATTTTGTGTAAAGTAAAGACCATTTTATTAACAAACCAGAGCTATCTATCCATAAATGTTAACCGCTAAGTGTTATGTTAGGCGATAACAATCGGTGATCATATTAAATAACTATTTGAACAAACAACAATAACAATTGCATCAAAACGAGAATAATCTTGTAATTTAAGATAACAACTCAGAGAGGAAAAGAGAGTTAGAAATACTCTTAGAGTTACTTTTCAATCTGCCGAAATCTGTAAGAACAACATCAATACGGTTATTAATAAATAAAGAATACATACTGGGATATTATAAAGGATGAAACTTTATAGGGTCAGTTATTGAAAACACGTTATTAACAGATCATAAATAAATTCTAAAACTAATACCAACATCACAAACCTTTACAATAAGGGGATATCTCACCTTTCATGGAGGGCTCTGACCTGGTGTGAGTCATAGCACTTTTGATACTAGATCCACTAACTGATAGACGATTGTCATTATTGGGGACCTGGATAGATGGGCCTAACTGTTGGTGATTGCTGTGCACGGTGATGGAAGACTCACCATCAGCCGAGCTGTTGTCATCGTCCACACGAACCTGAAGACCCCGCCGGAACCAGGTCGGCTGTTCCAGAGTGGAGCCTGCGACCACTCCCACCGCTTCAAGGAGACGTTGACTCAATTCCTGAAAATAATCATTAATTAATGTCTATACTACTCGAATAGTGTAATAGTAGTATGCCGAATTGTATAAATATATTCAGATAATAAATACACATTTTGATATATTATTATTTGTTGGCCATTAATTGTATCGAAGAATTTGAGAGAATCATTAACAAATTATGGAATGAGTCATACTAACCTGAACATCACGCTGTTCTTTTTTATCTTCAAACTGGGCTACTTTGAATACAAAGGTGTTAAATATTCTGAAATACAAGAACACAATGGTGGAGCAAGTGTAGCATCACAAAACATTTTGCACAAGATTTATAGGATCGATGGTCCTACTTGAGCTGGAGGAAGTTTCCCAGAGGAATCAGCGATAACTGAATTGTCTCCTTGAGGAGGTTGAGAAGCCCCGGCCACACGGCTGTGAGCTGTTGTGCAGACAGCCGCAGAGAGTAGATGTAGGTGAAGTGGAGAAGGCTTGCCTGACAGTTGGACGAGCTGGACACCTTGGCACCCTGGATGGAGCTTCGACTGTTGGTGGGAACGGTGGGCAGTCGCTTTATGATGTCCTTGACGTGACCCAATAGAGAGTCGGCAGGAAGCATCTTCAACGCGGCCATGATGTCCACGAGGCAGGTCTGCTCGGGTTCGCAAGGCGGCAGGGGGAGGTTGGGGGCTCGCGTCGACCGGCTGCGGTACTCATGCCAGACTGTGGAGACACTAGCGAGCAGGCAGGGGCAGTGGTGTACGGACAGGGGGCTCAGCAGGTCCAGGATGGACATCCGAACCATTCGAGGAGAAGCCATCACCCAGGAAGGATGGTCCACGGGCGGCGAGGACTGTCGGGAGAGCTTGCCGGGGAACACTAGAGGAAGAAGAAGAGGACACTTGGAACACTGGTGGTGGAAGAAGAAGAGGACACTTGGAACACTGGAGGAAGAAGAAGAGGACACTTGGAACACTGGAGGAAGAAGAAGAAGAAGAAGACACTTGGAACACTGGTGGAAGAAGAAGAGGACACTTGGAACACTGGTGGAAGAAGAAGAAGAGGACACTTGAAACACTGGAAGAAGAAGAAGAGGACACTTGGAACACTGGTGGAAGAAGAAGAAGAGGACACTTGGGAGGGATTAGTTCTACATAACCAGGAAGACTTCTCAAACATACCATGATCGGGGGACTCTGATATTGTTGTCATTTGCCAAAGGATGGCTAGACTGATGAGAATGCGCGGCATTAGGGCCAGAAGCTCCAATCTGGCCACAGCGATGGAGGAAAGGTGGCTCGTGTCGTCAAGGATGCGAGTTTCCTGGAGGAGGGAGATTGTGAGATGTGGAGTTAAGGAAGATAAATGTAACGAATATAATAAATGTCAAATATCCATCCATAGATTAATTGTGTGGTGACCAGCTAATATGAATGCTTGTTTGCTAATTAGTTAGTTACCTCAAAAATCGAAAGACTTGATTCATCTTGGATTCAAATATTATTATATTATTATCATCTTCAGTTTTGTGTCTTGTGCATGGTGTATTAGATTATATAGTACATATATTATAATTTACTGATTATAAGATTACATAATTAGTTATAAATTATTCCACCAACATCGACTACAGAAATAGTTTTAACGTATAAAAAAGGACCTTGTTTCTTGCAAAGATGGCCGCAATCACCGACTGTTCGGCTGTAGCTAAGGAGCTGTCCAGGGCAACAGACTGCCCCCCTGTCGAGTGGTGAGCCAGCAGGCAGAAGTGTGTGATTCCCTGCAGACAGTCGAGCAAAGTGCGGCAATAGTCCGGCGGTAGAAGCTCCGAACTGCTGATAAATCAAGCAATCAAGAGGTCACAACTGTGCCCACAGTCACCAAACAAACCGTTCTGCACACACTCACCTCAGTTCCCTTGGCGACAGGTGATAGAGCTGGGCGACCAGACGAATGTTCTTGCACAACTTCTTCACAATGGGGACAATAACCGCGGGCAGTCCAGAACCCCAGAAGCGCAGTGAGTGCAGCACCAGATGGCACCAGGGTGCGTGAACATCCCGTGACCTGGTGTGTGCCAGCGCATGGACAATCGAGGAGAGCAGCATGGGCTGATGACCAAATGGCTGTTTGCTTAGGTATTGTATATCCCGGAGATTCTGCTCGACCGCTGGAACCGCGGAACTGGTGTTGGTGAAGAGCAGGGAGTCCAACTGGATCACAGACTTGGTGAGATGGAGGAGGCCCAGCTGGAAGGAGTTGAGTACTCTGTGATCCAGCTGTGATTCGTTGAAGGCCACCGTGAGATCTGATTGGCCGAGACAGTCCAGAGTGTTGATTGGTCGTTGCACTATGAGCACAGACACTGCCAACGAGTGGGCGATAACACGCTGCACTTTACACTTGTTACACAGCTCAGCGACGTACTTGCTCAGGTCACGTGACTTCTCCTGGACGGAGTAGCTCACTGTCGACTGGAGGCCCCGTGAGCTGGTGTCGTTCTGCTGGAGAATTTGAATAACTTCGCGGAAAATGAGGTTGATGATATCGACGGCGGTGGATTGCACTTTCTTGTTGTCGTAGAGGTCCTCAAGAGATAGTTTTCCGGATAGACTTCGGGAGTAGACACCCCGGAGATAATAGGTGCAAACTATCAGGATTACCTAGGCAACAGGGAGGAAAACAATCAAGATTACCTAGGCAACAGGGAGGAAAACAATCAAGATTACCTAGGCAACTGGGAGGAAAACAATCAAGATTACCTAGGCAACAGGGAGGAAACAATCAAGATTACCTAGGTAACAAGGAGGAAAACAATCAAGATTACCCAGGCAACAAGGAGGAAACAATCAATATTACCTAGGCAACAAGGAGGAAACAATCAAGATTACCTAGGCAACAAGGAGGAAACAATCAAGATTACCTAGGCAACATTTTGGTATGTTTGCAACAAGATGTCAATTAATAAATACAATCCTAATTTAATAAATGAAAAGATTCACTCTCACCTCAAGAAACATGATGTTGCGGAACGGTGCGAACTCCTCACTTGTGATGTCCTGGAAGAAGTTGGAGCCAAAGAGAGACTTCCTGTGACGAGCCAGGAGGTTGTGCAGCACCTGGGAATTGAGTGTTCTTGAACCTGTGGAGCGGGACCCACTGCTGGCCAGAGTGGAGACGAGGAGTTGTGGAGAGGCGAGGAGCAGCGCCCTCAGTCGTGAGAGTAGATAGTACACCTGTGGAGAGGAGAGAGCTTGTGATTTAATGCAGAAGGTGGTTAGATGCTGTGGTTGTGGTGTTTCTACCTGCTGCGCATCATAGCGTTGAGAATAAAGCAGAATGTGCCAGTGGAGAGGCCATGTGTAGCCATCTGTCACCGGGGTATTTGTCAAGAATTTGCTGTCCACTGGAGTTGTAATTGAGGACTGGACACCGACGGACCCTCCATTGACGGTTACCGAGTCTAGAATGAGATCATAACTCAGGTGAACTCCCTCTTAGCTAACACGTCATCAGCATACTACTTAAAACCAGCCATTCTGCCGTTTAGCAAGTAGTATGCTGAGATATCAACTGTTTAGATATAAAGCATCTATAGAAAAATAAATCGTATCACTTACTATTTCTTTGAGTAGTGTTATCCTCTGAAGTGGAAATAAGGTTGAAGGTGGCAAGAGAAGTTTGTCCCGGACGAACATTATTGAGGTTCTGCTGAGCGACGATGTTTACGATATCTTGAACTACTTCTGAAGTAGAAAGACATCCAAATTCTTTCCTTAACAGTGAAGTGGATTGTTTGGCAAGAGTGCAAATAATAATGTTAACACTAATAGGTGCCGTTCTCCAGCTTAACTACTAGTGTGTAGGATACATTTAACTAATTCTTCATTGTTGCTATGGTGATAGATAATCGATATAAGGAAATTAACACAAATAAAAGTAAGAAATAAAAAAAGATTGGTATACAGGATATAACAAATTAGTTCTATTATAAATATTGAGAAATGACACTAAAAAATTGATCCAACTTTTAGATGATTTTACACTGTGTTATTTTAGATGGTTTTACACTGTGTTATTTTAGATGGTTTTACACTGTGTTATTTTAGATGATTTTACACTGTGTTATTTTAGATGATTTTATACTGTGTTATTTTAGATGGTTTTACACTGTGTTATTTTAGATGATTTTACTCTATCAAAATCTATTTTTGTTGCTTTTAAACTATCAACTACCTATTTTTGTTGCTTTTACACTATCAACTACCTATTTTTGTTGCTTTTACACTATCAACTACCTATTTTTGTTGCTTTTACACTATCAACTACCTA
>JAUZNC010018915.1:10606-25858 GCA_034780395.1 Vannuccia rotundouncinata
ATCAACTTTTGTTGCTTTTACACTATCAACTTTTGTTGCTTTTACACTATCAACTTTTGTTGCTTTTACACTATCAAATTTTGTTGTTCTTTACACTATCAACTTTTGTTGCTTTTACACTATCAACTTTTGTTGCTTTTACACTATCAACTTTTGTTGCTTTTACACTATCAACTATCTATTTTTGATGGATGATCACTGTTAAATTAATATCCGATAATTAAATTGTAGTGTTGGCTCTACAACAAATTCAATCCAACTACAAACCTGTAACTGCCGGATCAACATCCAAGATAGCTGTCAACAGAGCAGCGTCTCCAGCGGTATTAATAGGACTCACTGATCCGGACTGACTGGACTCAGCACCTTCATCATTCTCCCCGCATTCGAAGTGAATGCCCTCTTGCAGACATATGGCACTGTCCAATCGCCGGGCGTCATTAATCTGGTCTGTGACGGACTGTTTCTTCTTTATATTGTTGTTAGCTGACTGTGGGCTTCGCCGAGTTGAAGCAGGCGGCTCAAAAGAGTCCGAATCCTGAATAAATGGCCACAAATTCAATATACTATTTCGTCTACATGTAAACCGCATATTCAGTTTTGAAAAATAAGCTATTATAGGGAATTAATTCACCCCGTTCTCATCATCAAATGGATTGATGCGAAGATTTATGGAATCCGGGTTGACTCTTTCAAATGGAAGTTGATCCGTACACTCAACTGGAATGGTGCTTGAGTTGGCAGCCTTGTGTGTGCTGGTAGTGGGGCCTGCACCAGTGTCTGGATTGTTGTTCACCGACTGGACTACGGGGGTCGTTTGCTGCTGTTAGAGGGGGGGCGGGCGTATCGTTTTACTGTTTTGACAGAATATTTGAAATGGTTTTATTAAATGGATGGTATAAGAACTCACTGGTAAGGGCTTAGGACCGTTAGGCGGGCGCATATGGAAGACAACATTGCCCTCTTCGTTACTGATGGCGTAAATCTTCTTCTCTTCTTCTGACTGTTGGTCACGCTGTGCTATTCCACTGCTGGTCGAGTTATCGAAATCTGTTACACCCAGAGAGGAGAAGGGACAGTGGTATTAACTAACAGATAACATTAACACGTCGTTCAACTTAGAGCAGCCAGAGAAAATGAATAACTACATTTTTAAACCGAAGTTTTCCATAATAATTAGTCTAATAAAACCGTCTTTTATTCAAAAAACTTCACTATCATAAACATCTTTTATGTCGTTTTGAGTAAATTAATTACAAAAAAAAACTAAACACACTTAAAGACAAAATAAGCTTCAGAAAAAAACTGTTCGTATTAATAATATTAGTACGAATAGTTTTTTCCAGGAACAATAACACAATATTTTATTCTCAGTGGAAGCCTACTGTGAAAAAGAACAGCACTTTCTCAAATTTCCTTTCCAGTTATTTAAAGTGGATTATTTATTGGATTGTGGATTGTTTATTATTATTATCTCTTTAAGAAAAGTCTAGGCATTATTTTGCTGTATTACCAATATTTGTTTGATGACACTGTTTTTAGATAGGATTATTTTTATTGCTATAATAAGCCTGTCAAAAACAATAATTAGTTACAACATGTTGGCGGAGAATTATATTATTATAGCAATAAAAAATAAGCCTGTCTATAAACAGTGTCATCAAACAATAATTGTTAATACAGCAAAATAATGACTATACTTCGTAATCTGTTCTTAAAGAGAATAAGCTAAAAAGGAAATTTGAGAAAATGCTGTTTATTTTCACAGTAGGCTTCCACTGTGAACAAAAGAATGCGTTATTGTTCCAGGCATACACCAGAACCTAAACCGCTGTGCGTATATTTAGAATGTCTGCATTATATAGATTTCAAAACTGGCAAAACTTCTTACACCAAAAAAAAGAAGAAAAAATTAAACATTCTTTTTCCTAGCACTAATGTCTACCTTTGGTCTTGGCCTCTGTGTACAGGATGGAGACACGAGCGGTGTCAGGCTGCAGAATGTTCAGGAGAATAGGCTCCAGAATCCTAGCACACTGTCCGGTTCTCAGGCCGTGTTCCAACCAAGTGTGGGCTAGCGATTGTAGACCAGCGTCCTGGTGATTGTCCAGGTTGTCCAACAGAACAAACATGCACCTGACGAAAACTCAACTTAAAATGAATATTCAAATAAAAAGCATGCGACTTCAAACATACTTGTCAAAAGAACGACCATTGGTTTTGCTCGCTTGAACGCGAATCAAGTGCCAGAGAATGGAGAACCGGGAATGAGCGTCCATTGACTTGGCCACCGACTCACAGAGCATCTCCGATAGAATGATGTCCTCACAGATCTCGGCCGAGGGAGCGATCTGGTGAAGTTCGTAGAAGAGTTCCACCGCCTTTTGATGGCACTCTGGAGTCTTGTCTGAGAGGTAGTACCATAGCGACATCCCGATGTACTGAGGAGAGCGGATTAAGGACCTTTAGGCTAGCGAGGACTTAAATGGGTGTTGACTTTATTAAAAAAACTTCAATTGAGAATCTGAAGTGGTCCTGCGATAATAATTAATTAAAAATAAATCAACTACTATTATACAATAGATAACATTTTGTGTGCACTACATTTGGAGTGGTGTAAACAAGCACTTCAAGTACATGCGTACTGACTTCTAACTAGTAAACTCCCCTGTGATCAATAGAATGTATTGATCTGGAAGTATTTATGCGCAGTAGGTTAAACCAACCTTTCCTATCATAGCAGTAAGACTAGAAGAATACTATCACAAATAAACTGGAATCCAATTCCGGTTCCACGCAATTATATCACCTCAAAAGGTTCCTCTTAGTTCGTTAACGGACAAGCAGAAGAAAAAACCCTCCTCTTCTTCAAACAAGACTACACCAAAAAGCGAATGAATTTAGTATGTTTCTCTGTTCCAATCTACTGAGCTGTCTCGGTATGAGGTCATTATAATCACAACAGAGGTTTAAAGCATACATTCCTGACTGTAGCAGCTCAAAGAGGTTTGATTGGAATGGGATTAGTTATTATCTGCTGGATAGTGTGCTTCCAATATTAACGACATTCATTTATCACTGGAAGAATTATAGTTGATTCGTTAACTGACCGTTTTGAATGTTGCTAATTGCGATGAAATATTCAAAACCTAAAATCAATAAATATGAAATAATACAAATATAAAAGGACAAACCAGCATTTTGCAATCGAACATAATTGAAGTATTTGATAGCACTACTATAACTTGATGTACATACACTGATGCTTTCAAACAAAGGCGCCTATAAAAAATTGTCGACACACAAGTGAATAAAATCAACTACAAATACTTGTATATTACATACATGAGACAAACCGTGAGTTAAAAATAGTAAATAAATCAATACCGTAAAATGGGGTAACATTGCAGTGGAGGTGCACACTTTTATTAGTGTAATACATTGTAATCTTTTGGACGTTTGAGGCACCAAAAAACAGTTAGCTATCATCAATCTTATTTTACTTGTTTCACATATTATTCTGACAACCTTTTTCCGTAGGAATACATTGTTTAGGGAAATCCAAAAAATGTACAACTTTGGAACATTGAAAACTTCTGTAGTGTAACAAGAAATGATATTTAGACATATAATTTAACTTTAGAGTACCATTAAGTTAGAACACATATAAATCATTTGGAACACATTGGTACAGGATTTCTGACAAATACGTTTGTTCTACAATTTCATGTCATGTGTGAGCATCGACAGGGGTTACTGTGCTTTGTATTCTTGTCTGGAAGCAGTACACATAGGACACAGCCACCGGACGTTGTCTATTTTGTCGCTCTGAAAAAAGATCAATCTATTCTGACTGATTTCAAACCTGTCATTCGAAGAATCACGGCAGCTCCAAAAGACCAGTTTTCCAAACCGTTCGAATCGGTTGGTTACAAAGCTGCACTTTCAAAACAAACAGCAAAATATGACCAAAGGATTCGAGGAGTCAATCGGAATTTTACCAGTAAATCGAGATAGATTCTCATCAAGTTACCAGGTGCACAAAAATTAGTAAGACGCTTTAAGTGATGACAATTAAATTACAAACACCTTCTCAGAAAAGATCCTGAAAATAAAGACATCCATCAACTTCCATTGAAGATATCTTTGGAAAGTTGAAGCCTACAAATATTGGACATCATTGCTTGATTTTATGTAAATGGCTGTATATATGCCACAATTCATATAACTAAACATACCTATGGCTATCTGTGTTCTGCCAGAATTCAAATGCCAATGTTGCATTTTGCACCAGAACTCCGATAAGTATAAAATATCCATTCTTGTAATTAATATAATCGTACTGTATGAATGAAGCCAGATATACATACCACTATTTATAACCTCTTTTAATTTTAAATTCAGGTAGCTAAAATTACAAATAAACTTACATCCAGCCCGTTTCAATGCAATTTTTATAAAGTTTGTTTATTGCACTGCCAGATAGAAAAAATACACAAAATGATGCAAGAGAATAAATAAATAGAAAACATTTTCTATCAAACATGAGAACATCAAAGGGCTAAGAGGTCTGTATCAAGATTTATCGACCTGACAACACTTACAGTGAAAAACATGGTCTGGTTGTTGAGGTAGTGAACAACAGATGGAGCCAGCGTGGGAAAGACAATCGCCTGCATCCCTCCGGACCGAGTGGCCCTGTCTTCCTTCTCCCGATCAGCTTTTGGCAGGATCTTGCTCTCATCCAGGTAGACGGGGGGGAACCCAGACGTGTCCCCGTGCACGGAGCGGGTGGCATGGAGGAGGTGGATAAGACCCGCTACAGCCAGCGCCTTCACCTGGAAGTTGTCCACGAAGCAAGCGGACACGATGAGTGCTCCCAGCCAGTCGGGAAGTTCTGCCTTGCCTGCTCTCGGGGAAAGGGGATGGGGAACAGTTAGACACCTAGGGGGGGTCTATAACCTTAACTGTAAGTGATGGATATCATAAATAGATACCGAATGTTGCACAAAAACAGCTTTATTAAACAGGACTGGATTTTACGAAAAGTTTTTTTTCTAGATATAAAAATGTAAAATTTAAATATTGGATTGGTACGAGATAATATAATATTTCCTGAGATGTTTGTAGTGTAAACAAAACATTATTAATATTACAATATAATTGATAAGAAAATTATTAAAATGGAATAAATTGGTACGTATATTGGAAATATTCAAGTAAGATGACTTTGCATCAAACAATAAGCTGACGCATAATATGAAAGGATTATAGATGTGTATTTTGGTACTCACTCCTGAGGTGCTAATATGCAACTTATTGGTAGAAACGAACCAATACATCAATAAATAAGTAAACTAATACGGAATCATAACTACTCCAATGTGTAATAGAGACTTTAAAATGGTGAAAAATTTTAATTTTTAAATCAACAAACAAAACTAATTTTTATTCTATAACTGTCATTATACAACTGTGATATTTTGTCTGGTTACTTACCCACTTTGGGGGAATGTAAAATGCCTATCGAAAGAGACAGGGAGACAAAATGGAGAAATAGACAGTCGATATAACACTGTGACAATAATTGGAAATTAATTGATACTGACTGAGCATAAACCCGCTACAAATTGTGTTTCTATTGGTGACCAAGCTAAATTAAAGTGCAGTAAATAAACTAATAAAGTCAAACATATTGTCTACAAGTGAAGCCTTTTATATAATCTTATAATCAATTATTTTAAACACTACTCGCATGATCAATACAGCATTTAAGTATAATTCACAAACCTAATAATAAACCAAAACTCGAGGCAACTATTGTTAAACGAATGGAAAAGCCATATCCAACATAAAATATAATGATTTTTTGAAGCGATAAGAATCCTAGACAGATAAATATCATTAATCACCCGATTTTAGAAAGTGGATAAAGTTACATATTATAGAGTGTTAGCGGCGGGCATGAAATAAAGCGAAAGTATGGAGAAGACAGCATCTAAAATAGTCATCGTGAAAGAAGTGTCTACTTTATTTAAGGGTTCTAAATTATAATATGTAGCTCATAAAACTGTACACTACTAGAAAATTATAGAGTGTTGCAACAAGTAAAATATGTGATCTAACCGTTTTCTGAAATAACATCTGAAAAATTGACAAATGTAAAATACATTGACCTGGATTCAAGTCCGTAATCTGCAACAAAAATCTAACGTTTTAATAACTAAAGCCCAACACCCCAAATGAACTCAAATTCGCCAACGATTACAGGACATTGGGTTTGGTTAAAGTAATACAAAGTTGAATTAACACTTTTTTAGGAAAATTACTGACCACTATGGAACTAATTGCATACAAAAACAGAGCAGATTAAAATAACTATAATTGAATTCATCTTCGTTCGCGGGTTATTTATATAATTATTGATTATTTAAACAAAAGTAGGTCACGGAAACCACTCAAATAGGATAATAGTCTGTTTAGACAGGATGGAAGAAAAAACAATGTGTTTGAATTGACAAACCTTCCATTAGTGAAGATATAATCGGGACGCCTGCAATGACAAAAATGGGAACATGCAATTTCACAATTTGAAAACTGAAATAGAGTTTAGGTAAACATTAAAGAGAGCTCGCATGATTGCTTCAAATCATGATTATTAACTGGAGTAATACTTTATAAATATAGAGTGTCATTATTTACATATCTTATAAATATATGCTTTCCTGTAACTAAGGATAATAAATGGTTGGTATGGAGGATCATAAACGTATATTAAATAGCCATCAATTAGACAAAGTAAGAGTGGATTTTGGGTGAATGTGAAAATATTTTCAGCATCCTAGAAAGTTTTAATACTGCATATAAACTATACAATAATGAATCAAAGAGCTAGAAGGCATAACTAAATGTACATATTACACTGACTTGGAGAATGTTATATCGATCTTATATCACGTGATTCAAATAAGCGAGAATTGAAACATTGAAATCTACTTCATTGTGTGCTTGTGTATATTATTAATTATGATCTTAACATACTAAATAGAATTTCATTTTGATTTTCCGAGTTATGAACAACTTTATTACCAAACGTTTAAAATCAGGAAAATCAAAATCTTTCTATTGAAACATTTATCTAGAGTGAATGTTGAGTAAACTAATCTAAATGACAATAGCAATATGCCACACTATGCATGCGCAATAGATCTCATGACCACTTTTAAAAGCAGATTAATCAATACAATTTTGTAGCCTTGTAAAGTATTATTCAAACTGAGTGTATTCGAGTGGAGTGATCATCAAACTTGACAATAGTTATTTAATTGAATAGACAACAACACATCTCCAAGCATTCAGAAGTAACTGAGCAGGTATAGACTCACCTTTGGAGGTATTGAAGACGAAGGAGGCGCCCCCAGCCACAGTAGAATGGCTAGCGGTGGCCACATCGGGACTATTACTGCTGGTGCAGAGCGGGAAGGACACCATCTCCACGAGAAGTCGACAGATGTCGCCAAACACCGTCAACCAGAGATCTTCAGTGCCTTCCTCGTCCTCCAGGAGCGATGCGGGGAGTACGAGACGTCGAAAGTTGGGCGTGGAGGAGGGACGTCTGGGCTGCGCTGACGGGTTGCGGTTGTTGTCATAGCGACCCCCCGATGCATGCCGCCTCTTCTCCTCTCTGATTGGCTGGTGAGCGGCGGGCGACGCCGACACATCGGTCTGCAATTGGTTGAGACAGTCTTGCATCTGGTCGGATCGATAGGCGAGTTTCTCGGTGCAGAAGTTGTAGAAGAAGGTGCGGAAGGTGTGGATGGTCTTCTCCATGGGCAGGTAAGTTGACTGCAGGGCGAGAGAGGCCTGCTGTTGGGATCCACTGCCGGAGCCCGAAGGACGGCGTCCTTTTCCGTTGGGCTGTGCTCCGTTCTCTTTGCTGGGAGGAGAGGACTTGCCCACCTCGCAGGTTGGGGCTGTGTTCTGCAGGGGCAGGGTACTTATTATTGGACGGGTGCACCTACTATCGCAGGGGATGTCGGAACCCTAAATACTTAGTTAAAAGAATTCTAACTTTTGTTATAAAAATCAACTAATTGAAACAGCAAACACACAGTTCTCCTCTACTAGCTGCACAATATTAACAGAAGAGGTAAATCAATAACCTACCTCCTACACGCAAAAGTCAATAAGCAAAGCTGAACAAATAACTATCACCTAGTATGTCGAAGACAATACACCCTATTATGTCCAAATCACTGAACTAATCGGTGTGTTTGTTAATCATCCTCCATGTGAGTGCTGTTGTCAGATAATCGGGTGATTTGTTACCGGAAATCTCAGGACCATTTCAAACGCCGAGTGTAGTGCTAATCAATACATTCGATACTCTGCACACAGCCAGAGCGTTTTATAAAATTAATACAAATTGTCTGTTTCCCCAAGTAAATCAGTAGTGCGACGACACGCCACTCTGGATACCAAACAATAAGCAACCATTTCTCATTTCAAACAGCCAAACTGAAAAGAGGAAAAGAGGTCCACCTGCAGGATCTGTGAGAAGAGCATCTTGTAGATCTTGAGTATTGTTGACAACTCCAGGATAGACAGGCCTCGCGTCTCCTTGGTGATGAGCTCAGTGATCCTGGCCAACAGAACCGGCTGATGGTGGCTCAGGTAGTTGGCATAGTCCTCCATGGGGAGATGGGTGAGGAGGAACTCGAGGAGTTCACAGAGCTGGATGAGAGTGAGGCTGGCCCTGCTGTAGGGACCAGTTCTCTGTGACGAGGAGCCGCCTGGGTCAATGGTGCTCTCGAAGAGGCGCGTGATGAAGGACCAGAGAAAACTGCTGTCCAGGTTGATGAAGAAGACATTGCAGGTTTTCATGAAGTCTTCGGGGCTCATCCGCCTGTTGTTATCGTGGATCTTCCGCAGTTGGTTGCTAAACAACACAAAAGGACGCTTAGCAACAGCTTAGGAAGAACACGGTGCGAATGTAGTCTCGTCATACTAACTTGGTGTCAAGTTCCGAAAGCTGGCTGTGGCTCATCTCCTCCAGGAAGGTGAACTGGTCCTTCATGTAGACCATCAGGTCGAGCAGAACATACTCGATCACCTGATTGCCCAGCTCCTGCTTGTCCATGAGGCTTGTGAGCACCCGGAAGGGCCGTACAGGGGCGTTGCGCTCACCTGCGAGGAGGGGGCGGAATGCCGATGAGGACGGAAAGAGTTTATAGAAGAAGAAGCACAGCTACCTGACATGTTGAAGGGATCTCGAATGACTTCCTTGAGAGCACGAATGAGAAGATCTCGTCCATAACGGTGGAAGTACACAGCTTGGAGTCGACTTTCCTTCGTCATCTGATCGAGAGAGAGAGAGAGAGAATGCGGTTTGCTGTCATCTTACTTGTGTTATCAAGAGGTTAGAAACTATCAAATGATTAGCAAGGTTATTTATGGAGTGCATAGCAACTATACTGTTTATAAAAATAAAGCGAATGACCACTAAACGATCCCGAAGTCTACAATTATAAGTTTACCAAAGCCAGCACAAAAACTGGTTCAATATTTCACAACATCTTTGTGAGAATGCCATAGTTTATATAACAACTACAGTTATAAACAATAAGGATGACGCATTCTAATTGTCTGCATTAACCATATGAATAAAATGATAAATAAAGTGGTTTCTCCTCTTTGTTGCAAGCTTTATTAATGACACATTCATTCATTTTAAAAAGAGGATTTTTTAAATAAATCAATCGCTAAAGAAATAGCACCAAATTAAAAAATTATCTAATTACAGTAAAATCAAAGCTACCCAACAACTGAGACATGAAATAGTGTCACCATAGTAAAACATTATCGTTAAACTCCACCTGGTCATCCTTGTCAACCTTGACCGACCGTTCAGAAGAGGTGGAGGACACCAGCTGCCCGAGCAAGACCGGTTCCAGCTGAGAGCCCAACATCCAGGAGTAGAGCCGGCGATTGAGGGACATATCCCTGCGCAGAAGTGTGATTAGACCTGCTGCACATAGGTGGGTGAGGTCAGCTGCGGAGAGCTGGTTGTTGTTGTGAGCGGGCAGGGCCAGCAGAATGAAGTCCAGAGCTTGACGTTGCACCAGCACCTGGTTGTCTTGCAGGACACTGCACATGGAGTTGAGCTGAGGAGAAGGAGAGAGTATAAGTAGGGGGTAGAGAGGTGACGTTGGGCCATCGTAAATCTCACCATGATTGTAACACTGTTGCCAATGATGTAGAGTTGGTCCTCGGTGGTGAGCTTTTTACTGAAGTGAGTGAGGATGAAAGCGATGCCGTACTGCCGAATTGAGCTGGCTTGCAGCATCACCTGCCAGAGACACGTGTAGAAGAAGGCCGGGCCCACCGCGTAGCAAAACTTCTCCAGGATAGAACTCCCACGTGACGAGAATTCGGCGCCTTCTTCCAGACCTGGGAGCAGCCCCTGGAGGGTATTTCATACAGCAAAGTTCGTACTTAAGTTATAACATAGGCTGCACCGCGTTTCATAAAGAGTAAAGTTCGAGCTTAGCTAAGCATGAGTTAGGTCGCACCTAAAGGTGTTTTCCTCTTACTGTTTTCCTAAAACCGTTTCATAAAGGTTGATATAAGCTTGACTTTTGCCATAACTTCAGCGCATCATTAAGACATTCATTGGTGTGACTTATCTTTTATTTTGATTGAACGCAATGAATGTTTTATTACTAATAAGAGAAAATCAAGCCGGAGACATCTTTCTGTTGTACTTCATAGAATATTTCGAGATTGGAGTGATCCACTAGATTTTAGCGGTCAGCATATGTTTTAGTAAATAAAGATTTCCGCGAAATTTTATATAAATTTACCAACAAGTAGCCTGCTTATCAGGTTTCATTATGAGCGGACTGCAACTTATGATTATTTCATCATCTATAATATTAATCCTAAAAACCGTAAACCAAGTTACCAACAAGAATATTATAAAAAGATAGAGCTCTTTTGTTGAGTGAGAATTAACTGTGTTAAAAGCGTTTATTCAAAGTAGTGTTAAATGATATTATTCAGGATCAATGTGAAACCATATTCTTTCAAATATACCTATTCATGATAACTTACGTCGATGCATTCTAAAATTTAAATTATATAAACCATCTAGAAATTTGACGAAACGTTTTGGCTTTTAAAGGATTATTAGAATAAAATTAATTGGATGAAAGGGATAAGTTTAAATATTTATTACAAGTTTAAAATATTTTTTTTATATCAGAGCAGCTAGTGTGATCTATAGAAACAGAAAATATCCAATTGCTTGGACCCACTTGGAGCAATCCAGAAAAGGCAGGTCTTAAGCCCGCTCCTAATGGCAGGAAATGATTTTCATAAATATCAAAGAGTGGTGGCTTTAGAGCCATCGCAGAGGGCCCCAGGAGAGGGAACAAACTGGAACAGTATACGAATAAGTCTGACGACAGCCGTGCCGGTCCAATGTTCCTGAAAATGACATCGTAACACTCGAGGGCTTTGAGGTGAACACCGGCAGGTAGAGCTGGATGGAGACACTGTGACAGGCGCTTACCGACCAGATGTTTTCTAGGGATGGCTGGATACTTGTTGTACTTTTGTAGTACCTTCAATGAAGAGATGATGTGTATAAATAAGAAGAGACCCATACTGATATTTAGCATAGACATGCGGTGTAAAAGTCAAAATAAAATTGGAAAAGAAATTAGTTGTAATCTTGTGAATGATTTTATTAAAGAGAATTAAAATTTTACAACTTTTTATAGCATAACTATTTTAGAATGACATAACATTTACTACCAAAATTATTAATTAATTATATAAATAAACTAAACATGCATTCTTTGAAACATTTAGAAATATAACTCATTACATAATAATAGTTTAAAAATAGGCTTAGTGTAAAATCTCACTTTTATTAGTCGGCCAAGAGCAGCAATCAAATCTGCCCATTCTGAAGAATACTCAAATGCTTTTAGAGACTTTTCTACTTCTGATATAAAATTTCTGAATTTACTGTCGTTGAGGTATTCAGTTTCCTCTGTGCTCATTATTAGCAGTTATTATTTGTTCAACTGTACAGAGGAAGTAGAAACAAAAAGTTAATGGAACATTATAATATAATCTCATTGCTAGGATTATAATATATGAATGTTATTCAATATAGATAATTTAAGATAAAATGTTTACTATCTGAATTAAAAAATAATAAATGTGTATATATTGCACATATTATCATGTTTTTAAGGTATCATTTTAAAATTGTGTAGCAATATTATTTTATTACTTTCTAATATAATTTGTAATAAAACAAAGATGAGTAATGATTCAATGCATAATAATTGTCAATTATTAAATTACCTAATCTATTGCAATTATACAACATATTTAATTTTAAAAATATATAAATAAGCTGAGTGTATATATTAACATGTCTTAATTAAAAATGTTTTGTATATTGAGTAAACATTAGCTATTCACAATAGTATTATTAACATTTAATTTATAGTAGAAAGACTTATTTGTATTAGTATTGGTCCCTGTCTTCAATTTGTTGATATTGCATATATAACTATAAAGTAATTATGTGAACTTATTGACAGCATAATGAAAAATTCAGTAACATTAAATGAACACTACCCTCTGCCTTTTTCGATGTGTTTGTACATTTTTGAATTTGTATATAGCAATTTGGTTTTCAATGATAATAAAAAGCACAGTGATTTAATTTATCAAATAAATTAATGATGAAATTTATTTTTAATAATAGATGTGAATAATACTATGATTTAGTATTGTAAGCTATTGGAAAAACTAATATAAACAAGATTGTCATTATTTTATAATAACTATGTCATGTTATTTAATTTATTCAAAATTCTTGCAGAAAAGTTGAACAAATCATAATTTACATCAGCTGTTTTAAGAAAATTATTTAATTTAGCAGGCGAAGTTTTTGAATAAGGAGTATGCTGATTTCCATGACTCAGAATTTTGGGTAGTTTGAAAAGTAAAATGTAAGACATTCAAACAACGGAAGCAAGATTCAACAATTTTGGGCAACTATCTTCTTTGAATGACTACAATCTACTTAAAACTGCTTAATTTATATTAGGACCATCCATTCTTATATTAATCAAATGATTTCCAATAATATTAAGCTCTGAAAATTTACTTTTCAAACTTTTACAAATTTCAATCATACATGAATGTCTCCAAAAGGAAGAACCCAAATAAAACTAACAAACCTAATCAGAAAAACACAAAAAATATATGAATTGATTTTTGTTGGAAATAGGATTGAAGGCATCATCAAAGCTAGTAGAAAACTGAAAAGTGCATACTTCTAACTTTACCCATAAATACTGTATAAAAATAGTTAGCTTATAACTATATATTCACATATATATCCACATTTATCTCACCCAAGAAAAAGGGTTTTACCTATGTGACTAGCATGAAACATCGTTTTCAAAATGTCAGCCAAATTGGGATAACTTGCTATTGATTGGTGTATTAACTAATTAAAGACTCCATTGAATTACAGAATCCATCACAATAATTGCTAAATATAACAATTGCCAAAGATGGACAAATTTGCACAAAGTGGGTTTGAAGTGTAGAGAACATATTTTCAGACAACATTTGAGCAATAGCTTTTGTCCCTTGTGTAAAATTGATTGCTTTTGAATCACAAGAAAACATTTTACTAAGCATTTTGTTTCCAATTACTTCCACTAAAGCTGCATTAAACAAAGTATATTTTTCAATAAACATACACTATAACTGTTCACTTGAGCATTTTGTTTATCTTGTTCACATTTCGAATCCATACAAGCTGTGAATAAATTGATTTGTTTTTTTCAGGAATTCATTACAATATGGTTAAGTAATGAAATATGCTTTGACACTACATTAAAACCATCTGCAACTGAAAAGGCCAAACACACTTAGCCTTATGTACATATATACTAAGTAGTCATAACTAAGTAGTAGTATTAACCCAACCCCTTAAGTTTTTAATAGTTAATACACTCTCATAACCTCTTTAGAGGGAATTTTATGGCATTTTTAGAAATTCCTAATTAAATAATGATACATTATTTAATAACTATTAATATTGAGAGATTGACTGAGCTAGGTAGTTTATCTGTATAAGTTAACAATGTGTCTACTGTTTTTTGTCCATAATAAGGTATATATATAGGTATACAATATTAATATAGCTGACTGTTTAATATAATATATACCCATAAATAAGACATTCCTATAGACATGTATTTTATAATGTGAATTGCATGCCCAAGATTCTAGCCATTTTTTATATGTTTATATATAAAATTGGGCTCTGAAAACCCAAGACCTTGGCAATAATTGTCATGGAAAAAATCCTGCCTGTAGATAAGATATCCCATTACATTTTGATTTTAAAAGCATTTTTTAAAGTCATGTAGATATTAGATGAACCAGACTTCCTTGTTTGCTGATTTCTAAACTTTTTAACCAATGTATATATTTATATTGTAAGACAAACAGTTATACATTAATAAACAGATACCAATGGTAATAAAAAATATTATGGCAATCATTAAGAATTCAGCCAAAAATTAAATTATTTTTATAATTATGGTACACATGCAGAAAAACAAAACAATTTTTTCTGATCTATAGCAATTCATATAATTTATATAGTGTTCAACTATATATATTCAGTTATATTCAATAGTGTTCAATTATATAATTATTCCACATATAGTATTACTTTTACATTAGCTTTGCTGATTTATTTTGACATTTTGAAAATTAATATAATATTTTGATATATAATTTATCTTTTTATATGATAATTTTGTTTTTATGCATGTTTGCTATAATTCTAAAAATAATTTGATTATGGCCAGCTTCTTAAAGATCACCAATATTACATCTACTTGACAACATCCAGGACTTTTATCTACACATGCATTTTTACCATTCAAATTGTTGGTACATCCTGTTTGTGAACGGCCCAAATTTTTCCTTAAGGTACACAACATAAGTTTAGTTATGTAACATTAACCCTTTAAACCTGGCTTTGTGGAGCTTTTGCAATCTACACACTTTGGCTATTCATTTTTATAAAATTTGAATTTGTGTATCTGGTGCATTTCATTGCTTAAAAATTCTATGTCATCAGTACATCACAAGCATGCTTACAATAAAATTCAATAAAAGAGATACAATGTTGAACATATT
>JAUZNC010018926.1:0-25856 GCA_034780395.1 Vannuccia rotundouncinata
TCATGCATCTGTTTATGATATAATTATTAGACACAGATTATAAATTGAACTGTGTAATGGAAATATATTATAAAAGCGATCAGATGTCAGATTATATAGTGAAATAAATTAATTACAACATAACAACTTGTAGCATCATTGTAACATCATTGTAGCAATTCTTTCCACTGAGTGGCTATGATTGTGCATAATATACACAATTTCGTGATTTTTGTCAAATTATATCTACGATTCAAGCTGTTATTTATAACTCTGTTATATAGAGTAAGATAGTATATAAGGGTGCATGCGCGCTTATTCCCTATATCAAACAGCAAAAATATGATGTAAGAATTTTACAGCATTTATGTTTATTTATACAGCATTCACAGCTATATATATAGAGGCAATTTCGTTCTCTTATAATTAGACCGATTCAGTAACATGTATTCAATTATTATTCAATCTTCAATGAATTTTGATCAAAATAATAAATGTGATCTGATATAAATTTCATCATGTAAGATTCTTCACTCCAAATTTGTTATTGTTGATAAAATTGAATTTTATTTTATATAGAAGACAACAATAATATACAAATTACAATACAAAATGTTTACCTATACATATTATTGTTAGGTTCTTATTATACGAATTTTGAAGAATATTTCATGAATTACGTAACATAATATATTCTCACATAAACAATAAATGCAAAATATCCAATTATATATACAAATTGGTCAAACAAATAAGGGTATTAGGAGAAGATATATATAAATCCGTGTAAAGGAGGCTAATTGAATATGTCAAACCATGATAGATACTATTATAAAGACTGAAAAATATTTATCCAATAAGAACTCAATAAGGATACTAACTAACATAATTCAAATTTTTGATTTTATCTAGCCATTGGGTGAGTTAACTTTTCTGACCGCTAATACCGTTGTTAAAAGGTTAAAACTATCATTCTGTGACTGTTATTGTTGTCCCTAAGCTATATTTTTATGAATGCCATTTTTGTACAAAAATTTGGTTTTAAATAATATTTTGTTTATTTTTTGAAACCATCCTTATAGTTTTTCGCAATACATATAATTTATGAAATTTCTTAGAGGTGTTGGGGAGGGCCATCAACCCTATTATGGTGTTTAAAAAATGCATAAAAAAGGCATACACACTTTGTGTATTGCCCCCATTAATTTTTATTTATAATTTAATGCTACAGAGATGTATTTAAAGAATAATCTTTCTCAGACTAAAAATTTTCAATAATTGAATTGCAGGTTCGTTGTAAAAGTGTAACTAATGTACTATATTTAATTATTATACAGGATTGACAAGTTTCTGAAATTTAAACAATAAGAGACAAGTTTCCTAACTCATTTGAGGAGCAGCTATTAGTATAATGAGCACATTTCTTTTCTGGTATTCCAGTTGTTTTTTATTACAAATAAATTTGTAATCCATACTTAAAAGACACCCATAATTTGATAGGTTATAGTTTTTTTTAATATTAGTAGCTGTTATTAAATAGTTATTCATTTTTGTAAATGTTTTTGTTTAAATTTTTAGATTTAAAGATTGAATATATTAGCTTAGTTCTAATCTTAATTTATTACATATAAATTATTATTATTATATATTGTCTATTATAACTCAATAGTTTGGTTTTACATATTCAGGGTTCTAGTTTATGAAAGTTTCTTTTTTTTGAACTGTATTTGAACTGTTAAACACTTGTTTAAGTTAATTTTATTTTGCATAAATTCTAATTATATTAACTAGAATTAATTGAAACCAATATACACTTAAATTATATTCAATTTATATTAAATTATATTAAATTTAACTTCATGAATTAAAATTTTATTGGTGATATATTTAATAACCTCTAAAGAATTGCATACTTATCCAAAAGTTTTTACATTGACATTATAAAAAATACCAGATACCCACAGTTATAAATATAAAACATGAATTATTTTCTCTTCCTTTCTTAAGTGTGTACAAACAAGGCGCCGGACAAAGGCTTTGGTAGCATGGTATTCTCCAAAGTCATTTCATACCGTCGATGTGAACCGCACATTGTCCGGCGGATTTGGGAAGTGCTTGAAAAGATTCGTACCCAGAAGCAGGCAATTGCTATGTCAAAGTTGGTGCGCTCTGTTGGTAAGGCTTGTGATTTGTCTGAGGAGAATGCCATTAAGCGTCTTCAAGATGCCGAATTAGATGGTTTGATAATCAGAGTAAGTTGTAATTTAGAATATTTTTCATTCAATCAAAGTAATAAGTTTTTTTGTTTTATAATTATACTTTGTCTATCTTAAATTAATGCAGACTACTGGTAAGAATGACGGCTATCAACTACCTGACTTCACCCGCCCTTGTACCAAATTAGGCCACGATTGGTACTGTTTCGTATGTCATAGTCCTGGAGAAATGATAAGTTGTTCCGACTGCTTCCGTGTATACCACAAGGCGTGCGCACGAGACAACAGTAACTCCCCAGATGACCTATCCGACGATGACGAGGAGTTTGTCTGCCATGTTTGTCAGTCACGTCCAAAGTGTGAGTACTCGCGTAAGCAGATCCGCAAATTGCTCGACTTTGCCACTCATCATATGCGGAAACAAGAGTGCTGGCGCAACTTTAGTCGACTGTGGTCCAGCCCTGACGAGCTTTGTCGCCTGGACTACCTCGTTTACCACTACAGTGACTTGGATCTGTTGTCTAAAAAGATGAAGGATGGTCGCTACGTCTCTCTAGAAGAATTAACAGTGGATGCTGGCTTACTAGTGCATGATATCTGTCTGTGGTGGGGACCGTACAGTCCCCAAGCAGACATGGGTAGGGTCCTCTTGAGAGAGATTGAGTCTGAAGTGGCCGAGGTGACTCTCTGTACCGACTGCTATATCAATGCTAAGGCTAGGGTGGCTGACTGGATTAGCAAACCTTGTAAGCCTCCGCATGACGTCATTTGGGCTAGACAAAGAGAGAGTTCCTCACCACAGTATTTCTGGCCGGCGAAGGTTCTTCTTGAAAAAGACGTTGCTTTTGAGGTAAGTATCAGAAATTGACGTCATTAGTTTACAAAAAAATGTTTATTAATTATATGGCAATTTTATGATCATAATTTTTAGCGCTAAATTATTAATATTCCGACAACTATTTTTATTCTATAATCTCAGAATTGTGGTTTTTGTATTTTTTCCCTTAATAGGTGCGTTTCTTCGGTGGTAACCATTCTCGTGCCTCCGTTCGTAAATCAGACACAAAACAGTTTCATTTGCCCGCCGATGAAGTAGGAGTTCGTCGAGGGGGCGGTTTCGAGCGGGCCTGGAACGAGGTGAACAAGTTGCAGGCAAACATTGACATTGGCTACTATACCCACTCATCGGGCGAGAGTGACTTACCACCCTCGGATGATGAATACACAGATGAGCTTTATCTCCGTCCGCTTCGAGTACAGGCAGTGAATTCAGCAAGGGCCAAGCTCGCTGCTGTGGGAAATCCTATGCTCCCGACTCCAGTGGGCTCCACCGCACGTCGACCTTCCAGTAATTCAGGGAAGAGGTGAGCACTTATATATTTAATTTTACATGGTCTTAAATATATATACCGACTTAACCCTAAAATATTTGATTTTATTTCTTTAAACAAACTCGATTAGTTCAATCGAATGTAATCTACAGTAAAGCACTAATTTTGTAATTGAATTCGATTACACCAATAGGTTATAATTCATAAAATATTACGTGGTTCATAACATAGTATTCAAGAAAAGGAAAATTAGTGAGGGAAAATTTAAAATGTCTTCTTTTATAAATAAAAGTGTTCAAAAATCAATTCAATCAAATATTGTTAGAAATTTTTTAATTTTTTCATGGCAAAAAATCTGAAAAGAGTAACCATGTATTAATCTAGTAGCTGACTAATTTAAATAATTGAATATATTCTATTGAAATAATTCACTAACAGCCGTGGGCGTAAGCGCAACTCTGCTGGAGGAACGAGTAACCACCGTCGTGACTCGAGCAGCCTTTGGGGTAGTGAAACTAGCGCTACCTCACCGGTCCGGGCCCCCAAGGTCAAGTCCGGTGGTAAAGCGGGCCGAAGGAGACAGCAGTCGGGTATGTCAGCGGCCGACAAAGCATGGGAGGTGGCCACCATGACTCCCCGTGTGCCACCCAAGACCAGCAGTTTTGCGGGTTCTGTAGCTGCCCATTCACCCAGCAAGACGCCAACAGGGACTGTACCATCCATGTCCGAGTCAGATGAAGATTCTGAGGCAAGCGATAGTCCAGCTGACGACGAGGAATGGGGTTATGCCAGTCCTGCCAAGAAGAGGAAGCCGCCCTCTCCCCTAGTCAAAGGGAGTAAGGCGAAGGCCCCCACAAAAAGAAGTGAGGCTCTTCCAATAGTTGCGTCCTAATATTTACTACAAAAAAATCTAAGAAAGTGTTCAATATCTATTTTATAGCAGAGACAACTAATTCTATCGGAAACGGCACCAAACGCGAGGGCTCAAGTCGTCTTAATGCTGTTGGCAAACGGCAGAAACGTGACCTCTCATCAACTGACTCGAGCGAAGATCCCTCATCTGATGAGGATGCCAACTATAAAAAGGTAGTTTTGTCCATTGCCCGTACCCTTAAAAGCCATTCAATGTTCTCATTACTTTGTATACAGACGACGGTGGTGTCTTCGAGAGGTGGGAAGGCTGCAAGTGCCCGAGGTGCTCGTGGAGGGGTAACTAAGCGGACCACAACACCTCGTCGTGCACCGGTCAGCAAAACTAGAAGTCAGCTTTCGACAGGAGTCGCGTTGAATAGTGACGACAGTGGAGAGTCAACAGACTACTGTTGTGACGAAGACTATAAGCCACCACCTCAGCCCTGGGCTCAAGCTTCCAATTATTCCACATTAAGAGGCGGGGCTGTAGACACCTCTTGTCTAGTAACGTCGAGTGGTGATCCTCTCACCATCAACACGCATTCTTTACCTCCTCCAAAGAAAATGGTTCACAAAACGGTACAGGTAAGAATTTTTCGTTAGAAATATATTATAATTTATTTATAAACTATATTTTAATTCTATTTATGAGGTTTTATTCTTTTGTAAAGAAAAACAATCATTATAATATATATTTAGGTATAGCATTTATTTATCAATACACATGATACATTTACCTTTATTAATCGAGTGGCAATTCTCAGAAAGATTTACAATATATTTTATCGATGAAAAAAATCGTTAAATTATAAAAAAAAAATATTTATAATCACTACAACGTTACTAATAGGTTGTTAAAGCCAATTATTCTCCATTCTTACACTTATTTTCTATGCCTTGATAACAGGTTCAGTTTGCAGCTGCACCCGTGTCCTGCAATTGTCGCGAAAAGTATGAACGACAATTAGAGGAGGTCCGTCGCGACACAACCGAAAAGGACTTAGCATTAAAAGAATTACAGGAAAGACTCCGTGTTGAGTTCGATGTGGAGAAAGCTGACCTGCTGAAGCAGTGTGCCGACAAGACTCTGGAAGAGGTGAAACAAGTGGTGGAGCGTGAGAAAGCGGCAGCCAAGGAAGCGATGGACCGAGAACAGTCTAAAACCAAGGAGGGTCTAGAGGAAGCCATAGCTAACACGAAAAAGAGGCAGTGGTGTCGAAACTGCTTAAAGGAGGCCATTTATCACTGCTGTTGGAACACATCTTACTGCTCCATTCAGTGCCAGCAAGAACATTGGCAAAAGGAACACAAGAGGGTGTGCCGGAGGAAGAGATGATTTTCACTTATCATTAAACTTCTATCAAGGTTAATAATCAGGGAATCATGCCTTTATTTCGCACTATTTCTCTCAAACCATTTCTTTAAAATATGCATTGTATTTAGCGAATTAAGAAATATTACATACAATACGATTCAAACTGTATAAAGCAATTAATTATTTACAGTTAATTTAATCCTTAAAATTTTATCATTAATTTATTACAAAATATTTAATAATTATGCAAACAAATGCTGAACTTGTAGTCTCTTAATATCTCCTTTAGTTGGTCATTTCTTTTGTAAATAATCACTTTCCCATTGTTTGTGGCATTTTCATTCACTTGTCATAATGTATACTATCCATAATATTGTGTCCACAAGTTCAACCATTGTTTCCGTCTGTCTGTCTCTTGACATTCAACTCACCAATGGAACTGTACATTATCACCTCATTTGTAAAGTAATCATTGCAACTGAAGTCCAAGGGCAGCTAACTAGTAACTCTTACATATTATACACCGGAATCTATGCGAGCAAGACTCGCATGTAAATAGACAACTTTTGCGGTACGTACATTTCATTGTTTTATCAAATATGGATTGTCTTCAGCTTACTCTATGCTATTTTGTCTGTCCTTCTTTATGTGGGTTTGTTAGCTATACTGTCCAAATGTTTAGTGTATCGCCTGTGCTTGCTTACAAATTTTGTTCCCGCTTGTTTTCGAATGCTATATCCATTTAATCTTATTATGACTACCTGATAAATTGAAACTAACCATTTTATTGATTACCCTCCTTCACCTCTAATTCTTCCACCCCAATTTGTTTAGACTAAACAAATGATAAATAGTTTGTCCTCTGTTTGATTTTAAGAAACTTGTTTTACACCTTTCGTTTTTACTAATATATAATATATCTAGGATACAGTACTGACGGAATAAATTGATCCTATAAACAACATGTTCATGCATGCGTTTACTATCTTATTTAATGCGAATATAATTGAATCTAAACTACCCCAATCTGTATTTTAAATTGATACTTTCCAATCATGGCTGTTGATCATTGTCTATCCAACTGTTTGTCTGTTTAATGTTTCTCTCTCTTACTAATGTATGGATTTAGTGTTTTATGATATGATTATTACTGTTATTAAGTAAATAAAGAATTTTTTCTATTGACATGAGTATGTTTTTAATTGTCTTTTATAAGTCTATCTAGATAATTTTCTGTTTAATTTGATATTTAAAGTTATATTTTTTGTGAATATTAACTTTTTATTATATAATATTCAGTCTAGATTTTAGTCAATCAATGAAATTATCTAGTTCTATTTAGAAAGTTTACTTTTGAAAAAGGATTATTGATAACAATAAATTAACTATTAAAAAACATTTTGTCACGCATAATATAAACTTTTTTACTGTAGATTTTGTTCCCTAAAACTATAATTTATTTTCAATTTTCTAAATAATTATATGAGAGGGATGCCCTTTCACATATAAAAATCCTTTTATATGACGTTATTACTTGAATATACAATAATTTTTTAAAAAGTTTTTTTTACTACTTTTGAAATATATAGGAGATTCCCCTATTTCAGCATGATCGAAGAAACCAAACAAAAGAAACGTCTTCTTGAAGATAACTTCGACATTACTCCAACCGGTCTAGAATTCTGTTTTGATAGAGAAATATTTCTACAGGTTACTTTTTTTAATTTTTGACTCCTATGTATTCTTAGCACTTTTATACTAAAATTGTTTTTTTTCTACATTTTTTATTATTTTATTTATGTATCTAACTCATATACTGTACATTAAATTTTCACGTATTTAGTTTTTATCTTACCATTTTAACTTTTGTAATTAGAATTAAATTGAAATATATTATTATTTTCATTTGTTTCCATTAGATTTTCCCATAAACTTAGTCAAAATTATCGAACACTAACAAAACACGTATTGTTCAACTTGTTATATCCAAGATAATCATATCGTCATAGCGATAATTACAAATTTTAGGATCATTTGTAATCTGAAATAAATGTTTAATTTCTATGTCAATTTTTAATAAACTGATGTATTATATATCTTTTTGCAGGATGAATTCGATGTGGACCATTTTGTTGTTGACCACAAGAAGCGGGTTCCTCTGGAGACGCTTAGAGATGACCTTCTCCAGTACTTCAATATACTCAAGTCATCTCTTATAGAACTCATCAATCAGGACTATGCCGACTTTGTCAACCTCTCGACCAACTTGGTTGGTCTGGATCGTGCAATCGGTACTATTCAGTCACCACTGGAGCACCTACGCACTGAAGTCGAAGTAATCTACCCATTCGAAATGTTAGTTATATACCCATTTGTTATATTTCGTGTTTCTCATTTTCTTTGGCAGAAAGTTCAGACTGAGATAAATAATACAGCGCATGAAATTGAGAGAAGAATGCAAACAAAGAAAGCAATACGGGAGAAAAAGGTGACCCTTTCGCTGCAAAGGGAAGGCGTATTCATAATACAATTGTTTGAACTTGTGTGTTTTTTAATTACAGGCCCTAATCCATGTGGTCCGTAGTATGGACAGTTGTGTCTCCCGGCTAGAACGGTGGTTATGTGTGAGAGGAGGAACACCAAGACGTGGGGATTCTTCTGTTATCTCCTTAGAAACTAATATGTGAGTCTTGGATTAATAAAGCATTTTAGATTAATTTTTGGATTAAATGACTGATGTCACTTTATCTATTTATTTTCAGAATACTAGAAGAAAATTTAGGTCAAATGTTAGAGCGTATCGGTACAGAATTCAGCAAACTTCAATTCTTTACCAAGCGATGCCAAGGTCATCCCATGATTGAGGAATTAAAGCCAGTAGGCGACTAGTCATACTATGTTTATGTTCAATGTAGTTCAATACTGCTAGTTCAATGTAGAAGGAAATGGTTTATGATAATTATATAAGTTTAGTTAATTAATGTGTGAATTGATCCAAATTCATCCAAATAGGTTTCTCCTTTTTATTCACTCTTTTCAATTTCTTCCACAGCGTATTCTTTCTGTAACTGCTGCGCTTCAATCCCAGCTAGAAACCTCTTTCAAAGCCAGTCTCGACTCTGGTGACAGGAAAGCGGTGCGGCAGGTGCTCAGAACTTATCTGGGAATTGATAAAGTGGCCCAGGCAGAGCGTATCTATCGTGACTATGTTGTTGCTCCTAAATTAAGACAAGTGAGTAGAACTTTTCTGTAGAAGACTAATAATTAAAATGTCGTTATTATAATTCTAATAATGTTGTAATATGAATATTTTAAGAGTATAGAAATTTTATTAAACCAATATTGATATTTCACAAATTTTTAATGACTAACTGGCACTGTGTAATTCAAAATTTAAAATGCTTCTCCTCGTAGATAATCAATGATAAATATTTAGCCGTTCATGGTCTTACGGATCTTTTCGCCGCATCTCTAAACTTCTTGGAAAAGGACTTCCAACAAATGAAACAGCACATAAATAATCATAGTAAAGGGTAAGTCACATCTATCAAAAATAACACTACTGTAACTCTGAACCAATCTTACGATAACACTTTTGCACCATTTTTAGCATAGTACTTGAATTGATTGGTCCTTTTAGCCATATTATTTTGTCATTTAATTTTATTGAACATTTGTGTAATTAAATAAATAAAATACCTCTTGTTTACTAATTGTAGTGGTGAAAGTTTTATGAAACTAACGCTGTAAGTTGTTATCGATGTCAGTGTTGTTTTTTTACAGTTACCTTTCTATAAATTCAATAAAATCATGTTGTTATCCTTTTCTACTTGTTTATCTTTGAATCCTCTCTAGCTTTGAGGCCCTCAGTGAGTTTGACTTTTTGGTCAACTCGTTCTGGCCTGAATGTGTCGAATGTCTTTGCACCAATCTCTCTTCAATTTTTGCACCGGGAGATCCAGATCTATTCTACAAGGTATGCTATGTCATCTCATAATAACACTACCATTTTTCTCAGTATGAAAATTCAACACTTTTACAGAATTTTGATTAATAAATGGTTTCCAGATATATTTTTATGTACGTTTTACAATTTTATTTTTCCCTTAGCGCTACACTGAGAGTCTTTCCTTTCTTGATAACCTAGAAAGTCATTGTGAAAGTATTGATCAGGTTAATCGATTAAGACGTCATCCAGCTCATTCAGATTTCCTTAACAAATGGAGCCTGCCTGTATACTTCCAGATCAGGTAAGAATTAATTGAAGTTTTTTTATTACAAATATTATTAGAAATGTATTGTACTATTTACACAGTACGTTATTAGTAATTAAATGTATTTTTATATAATTCAAATATTTCAATATTAATTTGTACTTATTAAATTGATTTTTTCATAATCTTATTATGTTCAGATTCCAAGACATTGCTTCTTTGGTTGAAAATGAAATGGCGCATGGAGTACAAGCTGTTAGTGGAGAACAGAATAACGGTAATGCGAACTAACGCATTTATTTCATGATAAGTTGTAACAATTTTTCATGTGCTATTATTAATTTATTATACTATTATAAAGCATTTTAATTTTAGTGGTCGTTTTGTCTGAATGCATTTCCAGGATGTCTGCTAACAGTAACATCAATTATCTTAGTTCAATTGGATCGATGTTGGGAGGATGGTGTCTATCTAGATGCATTACGCCATCGCTTCTGGAAATTAACCTTGCAAATCCTCAATCGATATGCTGCCTTCATTGAGGATGTTAGGACGAAAGATGTGAGTCTAGTCATAAATAAAACTTACTGAACTATGCGTTATATAAATTATAAATTATATCTTACTATTTCCTTTTTCAGGTTGAGGCTTGTGAACAGCTTAAGAAGGAACAGCCTTCACACTCTCTCGCTCAGAAAGGGAGTGGGTCCAGCCTGTCTGAATTGACAGCCAATAGTAACAGTTCTCGTCGGTCCACGCCCACTTCCTTCCCCTCCAATGGTGTGGATAATAGTCCGTCCGCTCTCACTGTGACTTCTCGAGTCCGTCTTGTGCTGGATATTGGTGGGTGTTTTCGTATTATGTTTCAATCCTTTGGGACTGTTAATAAATGTTATTGTTTATTTTAATTACTAATTAATTGCTGTAATACAGCTAGGGATTACATTTTTTTGTGGATTTCAAACTGAAATTATTGTGATTTTAATGTTGTATTAATTGTCTTATTTCTATTAAAATAATTAATTCTTAAGTGGTCCCTATCACATATTTTGTTGTTTGACATTGTTATATTTTAACCCTGTGTTTAAATCGTTTGATGATCGTTTGCTAATGTCTATTAAACTGAACCTCGTAGGAAAAATGGAAGAGGTCTGCTCTTCTCTTGTTCAGAGGTTGGTCGTCAACCGTTTGAAAGGGTCTCGAGGTGTGGATCGTGCTGGACTTAATTGTAGTATAGAAGAGAGTCTCCAACGAATAAAACAAGGAATCGATCCAATCATTTCACATATACAACTCACACTCAAAGTATTTATTTATCTTTAATGTTTGCACTTATTTATATGTTAAAATAGTTTTGAAAGAAATGACACAAAAGATATTTTTTTTATTATTTGCGTCGGTTTATTTAAACCTATGTAGGTATTATAATGTTTATAAAATTTAACAGCTATTATTATATGCCTTAACACGATTTTATGTTTCACTATTTGAAGGATCAATGCAGCCTGCATGTTCGGCTAGTGAACGATGTACCACGCCAGTATCGAAAAACTAACCGAGACTGGCCGAGTAAGCCTTCAGCCTATGTCTCTTCAATGCTGCGACCATTAGACCTATTTCTTACTGAACAAAGGCCACTTTTTGAGTTAGTTGGCGAACGAGCTCAGCCCTTGCAGCAGATATGGGTGAAGGACACTCTCATTGAACTTGCGAGTTTGTGAGTCCTCAATGATTATTTATGATTTGTTTTATTTTTTATATATTCATTTTCATATATATTTTCTATTTGTAAAGAAGTATTTGGTTTGTTATGTATTAAAATGGACACAATTCGTGATGCAAATAGTATTATCCACACACCCCAATATAGATACGAGTCCCAAATGTCTGAGTTGCTCATCTCAGTTAAGAGAACGGAAGACAGCCTTAAAAAGCTACGCCGTGCACGCGGAACTGCAGCAACAGTGTCTTCCGTGGTTACTGGGGATCAGTCCACCGCCGCTACTGATGATGACAAAATAAGACAGCAGCTTCTTCTCGATGCCAATCATTTCCGTGAACAGGTAACTTTATTTATTAAATATATATTGTGTTTAATTTGTAAAAGAAAAACAATTAAAATACTGAAAGTTGTTTTATTGGTAGTGCCGTATTTTCTGTTATTCTAGTCTAGGATATTAGTTAGTTATACTATAGTCAAATTGAAATATTAAAAAATGGTATATTATTTAAATCTTTTCTGTTTGGAGAGCATCGAGTTTTTTTCCCTATTCAATTTGAATTTTATTTTTCAATATTATATACACAAACTCTTAATTGTAAACAATAATATTGGCAGTGTGGTTTATATAAAATATCTATATAGTCAAACGGAAAGAATTTTTTGTATTTATTTAAAATAAATATAACTTTTTTATAATTATAATTGGCGTCTAATCTGTCGATTCCATAATTGTTTTGAATTGATGTTAGGTAATATTATTAATTATTAACTAGGTAATTATAGATAATTATTAACTAAACCAGTTCCTTCAAATTGGCACTAAGAAATTATATTTTTTAATGATAATAGGCCTTTTCAATCCATGGTTTTTTGATTGTTTAATGGAAAATTCATTTAAAAATTGCAATTGAGTTTGAATTAAGACATTTAAAATTCAACTTACAATATTACACATTTTTATTTAAATATAATTTTTGAATACTGAAAGAATTTTGTATTTAGGTTAAGTAACGTCATTATAAACTATTTCAGATTCTCACTTTATTCAAGTTGGACTCGAATGATATTCCAAAACTTGATGACATTGTTCAGTTGACAGAATCAGCCAAAGTTACCGCAGCAAGCTCAACTCAGGAGACTTCATAGCTTCACTATTTATTATCTCACTAGATCTGTTTGTTGATTCACGTGTGTGCCTTGAGTGTAACCTTATGCATTCCGGTAGTGTCTTTATTTTGATTTAATTGAATAAATTTTTTCTTCAGGGCGTCACGCGTATCATAATAACATATTATCTAAATTCTTGTCCTACTACATTTAGGTATTATTTCTTACTTGTTATTTGCATAATGTCCAATTGTATATTTCCTGTATAATTATTGTTGCTATATTTATTTATCCTACAGTTTCAATTTTTTGTGATATTAAAATTAGGTAATACTAGTAATAAATTGCTTACTTTTTCATATGTGATAATAGTTTTATAGCTGGTTATTATAAGTATTACATTTCAAAATCGTTTACCGAGTTGAGTAAAAAAAAAGCATTGTAATAATTTAAGCTTATGTTCATTTGGTAATTGCAAAATGGTCCGCACTGCCTTTTTTTCGTACGTTTTTTTGAGGAACATTATTTTTTTGAATCCTAGAGCTGGAGTTTTGTTCATGCAACACAGAATTACGAAAAAATAATCGATAATGGCATGGTATGTACATTAAAAAACTATTAAAACATTATTTTCACAATAAAAAACAGTGTGGATGCGACGGGTTATACAATTAATGAAATTATGAAGGAATTTGTAAATTTAAAGAAAATATCTAAGATCACATTATAAATTCATGTGTATTTTATATTGCGGGATTTTAGATAAGATTATCATAATTTCAAGTAAAAATTAAGTGCATTCTTTATCCTAAAAAGCAACGTCGGATCTTGATACACATTTTTACAGAATAGAATATGTCAATCCCTAAACTTTTATAACATTAAAATGGTTTATTTATCACATTTTAATTGTAATTAATACCTATTATATAAAATAGTATGAATTACCTCTTTTTTGTGAGATTGACCAATGAGAGTGGTCGAGAACTAGTTTTTGTGAATATTTAAGATATTTTTCATTTAATTTATTAACTATCATATTTTTTATAAAATCCTGAAGCTATATTAATCTATGTTTGTAAAAGCTAATGTTTTTTTTGTAATATCGCTTAACATATAAATTTGCTAAAAAAAATTCTATCGCCACGATTTTATTCGGTTTAATGTTTTTAAAGAAAAAGTTTTGTTTTCAATTTTTACTCCAAATTTAAAGTATAAAAGTTGAAAGTTTAACTTCAGTGATGTCTAAAATTTTGCAGATCTACTGGATTGAAAAACTTTGCCGCACAAATATTTTGTTGAATTTTAGAAAGAGATATACCAAAAAAATATAGCTATAAAACTTAAGCATTTCTTTCATTTTTATTTACCCTATGGTGTTATGATGAAAAATTAAAATCTTATAACCACAAATCTATCACATATTATGTTATGCTTTCAATTTATTTTCAAAAATATTTATTTACGGTAAAATCCTTTTTATTATAAATTATTTACTTTAGCGATAGCCCGCAATTTTTGAACAGGTGGGAAATTTGTGACAAATATACTTCTCAACATATTAATTAATAATAAATTTTAATTATAGTAGTTTTTTTCCATTTAAAATCAAATATAGTTGCACATTATTTAAAATTGGTTTTGGTACAGTGTTAGCTTAAATTTTTACATTGTCTTTAAACTTTATAAAACACAAAGAAAGCATTTTTTGTATATGAGTCATTACTAAATAAAAGAATAGATTGTAATAATAAAAAGAGTTTCATTATTTGTTTTTAATTATTATTATAGTATTTATCATACATAGTATTATTTAATTGGTAAACTTAAGTAAATTGTAACACACTAAATTTTAATTATATTTTTATTTTCTAATTAATATATTCAGTATAATATATAGTTTATCCATATGTACTAAATTTTATCCCACTACACATTTTCAATGAAAAATGCCATGTTTTGTTCAATAAACAAACAACTCAAATTATTATTGACTATCTTGGTAAATACTTAAAATATATTATTATTTTAATAAATACAAGGAAGTCATTATTTTCAAAGTACCATAAGCGGCAATTTGTTAGCAATAAATATTGCACACATCAGAAAAATTTAATTATTTCATCAGGATCATAATTTTTATATATAATTCAATAAATAAATTGTTTTTTGATATTGCAATCCATCAGACAAATTATGTTCTTTTATAAAGAATGTTTAATAATTTCAACACTATTATAATTTATCAGACCAATATATAGGTTTTAAAAAATCCAATTAATTAGAAAATATTTAAAAATTCTTATATTTTAAAATAAAATAGATTAAAATGAGGATGCATTCAGGATTTTTTCATTAGCAATTATTTCCAAAATTATAGATGTACCTATATATCTAAATTTTTTATATAAACTAATAAAAAATTGCTAAAATCTTAAGCATGCATTTGACTTAAAAAAAGAACATATTTCTCATCCAACAGATTATATTCTTTAAAAGATACATAACTGGTCTAACAAATTAAGGTACCATCTATAGGATTGCCATGGGTCAGGGAATTTAATCAGTCAGGAAATTAGGTATAAAGCAAAAAGTCAGGGAATTTAAAATTTTATATATTACATATTTTAAACACCCCTTTATATGCATTCTAGGTAAAAAAATAACCAAAGCAATTTTGCATACTTCATGTGAATTCTAATTTATTTTTATATTTATCTCTTTTTGTTGATATTGGTGATCTACAAATAAAGAAGATCAAGCTTCTAAAGTATATTGATTTGTTGTCATCATCTGCAGATTTTCTTGCCTATGAAGCAGAAAAAACAGGCAATTATAGTGAACTTTTAATCAAATTGAATGCATTATTTACCAATATATCTGAAGTAATTGAGTTAGATAAGTCTATCAAATTAAAAGAGGGTGCATTTATTATGTAACATTCAATTAAAATTTTGTATTTTAGGTTGGTAGGTAGGTATATAATACTTTAATAAAATTTCAATATAAGATCTTTCTAATTTTTCAGAATATTATTGTACTAAAAAGTCTGGGGAAAAGTCAGGAAATTTGATTTTTGAAAAAGTGTGGCAATCCTGTATCTAACCAATTACATTCTTCATAAAAAAATACAATGGATTCATCCAACAGATTACATTACTGAACATTACAGTATGTCCAATGAATTATATTTTCCATAAACCCTTTCAAAGTCACTGTTAATAAATATGTTTTTAAAAATGTTTTAAATATGATTAAAATGATAATATATTTATTTATGATGTAATTAATATAATTGTATAGTTGATATTTTTATATAAATAATACTTTGAAACTATCTATGAAGTTTAAATTTTACATTAATGATTATTTTTTATAGATAATGGATGGTTTTATGGTTTTTATGAAATTTATAAACCATGGGCCACAGTAATTGTAATATTGTTATAATGTTAATAATACAGGAAAAACATTTTTTATACATTAATGTATTTTATTTGCTTAACTTCATAGAAAAATAAGTGATATTATTTAAAGCCAAAATGGCAAAAGTGATTCCCAAACCCTAAAATAAATGAAATAAATAATGAATGTTAGCTAGCTCAATTTCATTTGAAAAAATTATTTGTGTTGAAAAGTTAACAACATAGCTTCAAGGAAAGAAAAACAACATTATCCTTTTCAAATTGTAAGTTTTGATTTTCATGAATTGTTCAACTTTGTACTAAGCAAAAAAAACAATGACTGATTTTAATAATTGTTTTTTATTTACCAATACAAGAATTGGTCTCAAAATTTTAAATTATTTCAATCTTTGCAAAGATTATTCCCATTCATAGCTAATTATTTCTAGGACTACATTAGGCATTCCATTTAATCAATATCTGTGCAGTATTTTGCATTTTGTAAGCTCATCATATAGTGGACATTAACTAGCTGAGTTCAAAATATTAATAAATAATTATGAAACTAAAAAGCTTTTTTATTTTGCAACATTTTAATTATATATTAGATGATATATTTAATCATGCAAATCCTATGCACTATTTTGAAATCTTACCATATTAAGGAACTAAAAAATATATGGAGATTACAAATTGTTAATGGAATTTTTTTTACCTTTTAGTTCTGTTGTTAGCTTTAATATGTACTAATAATTTTTAAATGAAATTAAGCTAATATTTATTTAGGTAACAGGTAAAATGCAAGCAAATTTGTTCCAATTAGACAAAATTTAGTTTAGTAGAATAAGTTGTGTGATAAGATAATGTATGTTAGCTTATGAAAGCAATTAATACAATAATTTCCTTTTAACTTGGGTTTGATCTGTACTTATAATAGATAAATTGATACCTCAAAATTGAAATAAACTAAATGTTTGATTAAATTTAAATATGATGCATGGACAAGATTAAAATAATTTCCATGTTTTTAAAAAAATGGGTTAAAATAGTTATTTCTTTAATTAAAATAAGTTGGTGTCAATCCCCTTAATAAAATGTGAACTGTGATTTGATTAATGGTACATTATAATAGCATTAGTCTCCATTATACATACAATATAAATAGGGACCATTATTTTAATAGGTGATGCAAGCACAATGAAACAATTTATTATCCTGTTTAATACTCTCTCTCCCTATCCTATATGTCATGGTTTATTTACATAAAAGAAAATGTACAAATTCTGTTCACAGTTCACATTAGCCAGTGTTCCAATTAGCCATTTTTTAACATTTTAGAAATAGCTAAAACAATTGGAGATTGGATTTGTGTTCTGATTAGGCAGTAGTCCTGAACGGCCAGATTTTGATTACCTGGAGTAGACTGTAGTCTTCTATTATACAAGAAAACATGTTATTAATTCAACAAAATATTTTTTATACTTGGAAACATAATTTAAAATTATTCAATTCATTTTATTTTACTATCAGCAGCTGTATCCACAATGAATAAAAACTATTTGATAAAATTCTTGCTAATTAGTCAAACTTTCTATTAAGACACACAACTTTTATGACTTTCTATAAGGCAATCATGTTGATTTTATTCTGTTACATTACAACAATGACCAATACCTGTCCATATGCTGCCAGATTGTGCTGCATGTGTGTGTAAACTGTTCAGAGCAAAAATTATTTTTATTTAGACACATCTCCAACTTGCTTTTATATCTATAAAAAAATTACTTATGAATTGTGGATTGTGGATTCAAATTTTTAATAAATAGCATTTTTCTTATTAGCAAAAACAAATATTATAGTGACTTTCTATATTAATTATTTTCTAGCACCATACAAATAATGACTTCCAAACTATAAACATAGTTGATTTATATTAGTATCTACTGTATATAAAAAAATATTATAAATTAATAATAAGATTAAAATAAACTATGAAGACAAAGTCTATTATCCAATCAAAATATTTATGCATATATTACTATTATCTCAGTAAATTTATTTTTATTACTGTTTTTATGGCATATAATAATTTTTATAGTGCTGTTATAATAAAAATTACTAACATTCACCAAGCAGCCCATATGAATAAGTTAGTGTATATTTCAATTTCAGTTAATTTGATAAACACATTATTTTTCTTGCATAGGTGTTAGATACACCCAATTTTAAAAGGTTAAGACTGTTATGTATAATATATATATATATATCATTTAATATGCAATGTATGTAGTTTATTTTCTTCAAGAAATGCATGAGTATGTTGGTTACTACATTAACTCATACTACTCTATCATGACTATACAAAAGATGAGTTTAAAAGTCTTCAGGTATTGTAATATTAATATCTGCACTGTATTTTTCAAATAAAAACATATCAGTTTACATATTTATTATTGGTTCACTTTAATGTCCTAGTGTCACACAGAGATCCTAGAAATTCAATTGCAAGAAGGAAATGTTCTTCCATTTAGTAAATTTCATTGAAAGAAGTGGGTACAGAAGCAATGGGTCCTCCAAGGTGGACAACCCGAAAAACTTAGATCTAGAACAACCTGATAACTTGTCACCAATTTATAACTTTAACATATATGAAACGATTGAAATAGTTTCATTCATCATGCACTTTTTTGTGTTATTATCTCTTGGATTTAATAATGTAGGTCAAAAGTATATTTATTTACTATCATTCAACTCAGTTATGTATAGAAATATATACATGTACAGTAGATAAGATCTTAACAATAAAATATTAATTCTAAATGAATATTTTATATTGGGATGGAGAGGGAGAAGGAGATATCAAATTTATCATTTAATAAATATAATTTTAGTTGAAAACTTTTGAAAGTCGTTTTAATAGCACCTTTTTACACCTATCTACAATAAATATTTTGAAGACATATCTATAGTCTTCATAATATGAATAAGAAAAGGGTATTCTATATGTAGTGATACATAGTGAGTTAATATATACTTACATTATATATGTTTTATAAGAATATATTTGTTATTGTTAATAGATCTATTTTATATAATACACTAATAAAAATTTTATATTTAATTGAAATTTTCAATCTGAATATATACAATTCACTGATTTAAAGAATTCTCATTTACTCATATCAGATTTAAATAAAAACAAATATGGGTAATCTGTTTTCTGGTCTTCTGGACAAGCTTTTTGGTAAGCGGGAGATGAGAATTTTGATGGTTGGTCTTGATGCTGCTGGTAAAACCACAATTCTCTATAAATTGAAATTGGGGGAGATTGTCACTACCATTCCCACTATTGGATTCAATGTAGAAACTGTGGAATACAAGAACATAAGTTTCACAGTTTGGGATGTGGGTGGTCAGGACAAAATTCGACCTCTTTGGAGACATTACTTCCAAAACACTCAAGGTTAGTATTTCTTAAATCAAAGGTAGAATTTTTATATAACCAACCTTATATGGTTAAATTTATATAGTAATACTTTTAAAATACATTTTTTATTTAACCTCTTTTCTTTATCTTAAATTTGATATTGTTTTCCTTTTATGTGTTGTGAAGGCCTCATATTTGTGGTGGACAGCAATGACCGTGAACGTGTTAATGAAGCAAGAGAGGAACTTATGAGAATGCTCAATGAAGATGAGCTTAGAGATGCTGTTGTTCTGGTTTTTGCAAACAAACAGGTGAATCTTACTTTAATACTACTATTTCTTCATAAGGGCCATACGACCTATTTCAGCATTTTCGTCACCCCTTATACGCTCGAGTACGCTTTCGGTTGACCTCCTTTACGAGAGAACGCCCCTATAAAATGTTCTAAATTATGAAATGGACATAATTACTATATTAATGGTTTCAAAGAATACAACCTATATTTCGAAAACCAAATATTAGTACGAAAAAGTACTTTGATAACAATAATAGCAGGACCAACAATAACCGAAATTTTTATTCGATCATAAACTGCTTTTGAAAATGATTTATTATTGAAGGTATAGTAATAAATTATGTAATACAGTTCTAATATATTGTATTCATAGATGAATAGGTACATATATTGTAGATACATACATTATAATATAATATAATAATATAATGTGTAACGTTAAAATATACTTCTTTATAATTCTATATCTGAAATGCAAACTATCGTATTCCGATTTTTTGGGAAAATGGGGTGATTTTGTCCCGGTTAGGTGCACATTTTCTCTTAATGGCATATTTCTATATTTGTTCGTTGTTGAGTTATAACAAAATGTGAAACCGTCGTATTCAGAATTTATATAATATGTCCCATTACTTTAAACTTCATTTTCCAACATTTTAAAAATGTTGAATGCGATCGTCTGCATTTCGTAGGTCGATATAAATAGTTATAGTTTACAATAGTTTATAGTTCAGTATATATATTGATACGTCGATTTTATTATATATTTTTTTGTTAATATATTTATTTTTGTGTGATCATTTTTTTAAAGCGTGCGTACATGTTATTCCTCCCCCCCCCCTGTAACTTTCTGTACGCTTTGAGGTGACCTCCCCTCCCCCGAGCGTACGTACTATGTGAATGGCCACATAATGAAAGTAAAAAACAAACGTTTTCTCATTCAAGATTTCTAATCTACAGTATTTGTATTTATTTCAAAAGACAAGATTTCTATTTCTTATATAAGAAATCTATTTCAGAAAACAAAAATTCTATTTCATAACATGGGAATTCAGATATACCATATCTATTTCAAATATCTGTAGATATGATGTACAGCTACAGATATACAAATATAATACTATAGTATATAAGTCTATTTATATTACTAATACTTTTACCGTCATTTTTATATTTTAAATAAGTATACTGTATTCAATTGCTTTTATAGTTCCTTTTTTACATAGTTGGTGAGTCATTTGTACGTGGTAATTTTACCAGATGTGTATTCTTATAATTTTCTATATTCCATGTATTGCATAATATAGGACCTTCCTAACGCAATGAATGCAGCTGAAATTACTGATAAATTAGGACTACATGGACTACGTAATCGAACCTGGTACATCCAAGCTACTTGTGCCACTTCAGGAGATGGACTCTATGAAGGTCTAGACTGGCTTAGTAACAGTCTTAAGAATATGAAGAAATGAGCATTCACAACCTAATTCCACCATTTTGAAAGATGTACAGATCCATTTCACATCACATTCTAAAACATTTATTGTGGCTAAATGTGCACTAATTAATTGTCCCTCATTTTACTCTTTAAATTATACCTTGCATGTATATCTATGCCGATACCATTTATTATTTCTAGCTCTGTAATAAATATTCATTGCTTCTGTGTGAGAAAATAATTCTTTTTATTTTGTCATTTATTATAAAACAGATTTTTGGGCGTTTTTGGGGACATTTTAAAATAGATTTATGGCTAGTGGTTTTGGAGAATATTTAATAGCAAAAGTTAAAATATAGACATTGTTTAAGAAGTTAAAAATAATTTAAACATCGTTATATTATGCAAATGTTATATCTAATATTATTGTCATGCATTTTGTCGGTTGATGTTGATTTTGGTAATTAGCTTCATCGATCGATGACTTACATAAGTTACTAAACAGATCTAATTGGAAATGATGGCTCTCTCACAGCATCGGATTAGTAGAATGTGAGTTAAATAGCCAGAGATACTGTATAATCAATTAAAGAATACAACTAAAATTAACGAAGCCTTATATTTCGAGGTGAAACCTTAAATCAAAGTTAAGTACATGTATGTTAATAAAAGTTAAATATTCATGTAGAATTAAATGAGTATCATGCTTCACAGTTCACAATCGGAGATTATATTTAGGTGCGATTGTCAGTGTGGAGTGTTGAACAATCAATAACATAGTACTAGAAAGGTATTTATCAGATGTCTAAATACAGTGAAAAAATTAAATTTCAATAAAGTACAATGAAATTATAGGAATTTTTTAGCTAACAATATATACATAAAAACGTTGAAAGATAATAAAGGAAAATGAACTTTAGTGAAAATTACCAGAAAAAGATCCTAAATGATATTGTGGCATAAATGCAAAATACAAAAAGAACGGCAAATGAATAACGTGCATTTGTTAGACAGAAAAATAGCGATTATACACGACATTCAAGAATGAAAAAAATAAACGAAGTGAATGCATGTTAAAGGTAGGAAAAGAAAGAAATTTCATGTTACTGCTGCGAATAAGCAAAAGAAAGAAAGATATACAAGATACCTATTACTATTGTATAATAGGCTGGAACAAAAAAAAACACCTGTAAGTCGTCTTGTGGTCTTATATACAGTGTGTAGTAATATAAGTTTATTTCTGATACAGAATTTTAAAATTATTGTGCGAATAGGATGTGTTTATATATATATAAAAGCATTTCTTCAACAATCTTATTATACTTTATGAATTCCGTCTGTATACCGCCTTGGTCACAATATGATATGATCATATCTAGCTGCTTCGCTTATTCAAATGACTAAAATTGTGCAATTTCGGGACTCTCCTACCGGACACCTCTGTTCAAAAATAATATATTATTAGATGTTTATAACTGAATAGTTTCGCGTCTCAGTTACAAGCTTGCTCATATATCAATACTTTTTACACCTAATATATTTCACTTATCGATCAAAATTCGATCAAACAAATCTAATTGGAAATGGTATCTCCTCCCGCCGCATCGGATTGGTAGAATGTGAGTGAAATAAACGGAGATGCTGCATAGTCAATTAAAATGAAAAATACAACTAAAAACCTGTTTTTATATATATATATATGCTTAGTATATATCCACCACAATTTATAACTCAAGAGCATGATGTCATTTCAGAACAGCCCCATATAATATTAGGAATTCTTCTTTTTTTAAATTTCTTTAATTTTGAAAAAAATGAGTTAAATATAAAAAATTATACAAATATAAAACAATAAAGTTTTTTATAAAAATTATTTAATCTTCTTCACGAAATTCGCAAAAATTAAAAAAAATATTGTTTAGGTAGAATAAAAAGTTAAAATTTCCAAATATAGTTTTCTTTAGTGATAACGCGCAGTTTTTAAACAAATTTGATTTTTAGGTTTCCCAGTCGAGTTATAGGATATAATCAAGTCAAAAGTCGTATTTATATTAATAAAATATATATACTTATCTAACTTTGATAGAGTCTTAGTATTAAAGCAGATGGTATTAGATGGTGGTTATTCTCTTACAAAATAGAATCATATATATATACTGTAAATATTTGTTAATTACTCATTTAATACACATCAATATCTTGTTTTAATATTTGGATCAGTTTCAATAATGTTCACATAAATTTTTAAGTGCATATGTTCTATAATAACATTTTAATAGTAAAATAGTTGAAGGTCCTCCGTAGGTGTCGAGAATCTTGACATTTATGAAATCTCAAAGGTGTCGAGAATCATTTCCTAAAAATATTTAAAAATATAGTTTAAACAATAAAAAAAGTTCTATATACAATAGATATAGGTTATAAAATATTAAGTCAAAATAAGACATTGGGAAAAACTTTTTAATTTATTTTTAAACAAAGTGGATATTGATTCAACAGTTGTATATATTATTTTAAACTGTTGTTTCTGTTATATAGACCAACTCTCCAAATTTAACATCAAGATGTGTTTAACACTGTTACCATTATAATATGCTGCATATAAAATTAACTTTAATACTTTTTCATTAGTTATTTATGTATAGTAAATAAAATTAAGAAATTTATTTATTAAAATTTAATTCCTATATTATCTAGTAAAAAAGTAGCAATCAATTATTCACCTTAAAAATTAAACCTATTTCATGTTTCTTTTGTCTATGTATGAAAAAATATTATTTTATTATTGAATATCTGTAGTTATTCAAATGTAACACTAATAGTAGGAGAGGAGTACCTTTTAACTACCTCCACCTCCCCCCTTTTTTTACTTCAGTGGGCATTGAGTATCGTTTTATATTAAAAGGTTTGCTCAAAGTAACTCATCTCATTTATGTTTCTTACAAGCTAGCTGACAGTAGTTGTCTGTTCTCCGCAGTTCTCATTTTTTTCCATGCTATCTGATGGTTGGTTGTCTTTAGGTCAGTCTACTCTACACTCTCATCAATCATGGCTTCTTTATCAGATTTTATTATTGAGGCAATATTTATGCCTATAATCCCACATATCAAGGTGGGTCCTCATCAATGTGTCCAGTCTAAAGAGAAATCTCTCCATTTTATTAACATTATCTCCACTAAGGGCTCAACTCTGCTGTTTATGAGCCCCATCTTCACTAATCCTCAAGGTCCTATCAACAATAAAATACTGGGCAATACTGAGACTCTGGAAATGGTTGCTGACGAATCATGGGACCATCTTGCCTCTAACATTCGATGGGTGGAGATTTTCTCTCCAGTATGGCCAGTTTAATTAAAATTGACAAATTAAAGTTTTATTAACAGTGGGACCACACTGTCAAATAATTAATTATTGGTATTGACTGTGTAATGTCACTTAAATATTATTTGTGTAGTTTTATTGTGATGAAATATCAAATATTATGTATAGTATTTAATGTAAACTATTTAATAATATTATATAATAGTATGATAAAATTATAGTTTAACCCTTTCTGGTTAGGTATGTTAAATGAAAATAAGCCAAATTTGTTTCAAATTCAAAATTTGAATATGATTAGACAAAGCACTGTCTGTCTGTCACACACTCATTCTCCACACTATTACAATAGACTTTTCAAAACACTTTAGCTGCAAAAAGTTTGTCATAGTCGATCTCACTGTAATTGAATAAACATTTTTATAATACTATACAATCAAAAAACCTTTATAATTACAAAGTACTGATATGAAATAGTGCATATCTTATGTGAGCATTATAAATTTTCTTACCATAATACATCCTAAGTAATAAATACAAATGCAGTTCAGTATTCTATATTTGGCCAGAGAACAATTAATCAAATATATTATTTGTTATATTTATATAATTATATGTATTCCTTTACAAATTTCCCTTTTACGGTCTATATACAGGGTGGTGCACATAGATATACCCATTAAATAAAAATATAATTTTACTGAAATGTATTTATTTACAAATTTATAACAGAATTTTAATAACATAGTATGTACATAGTATGAATAACAACATTGTTTAGTAGTCTGTGTGACCTCCTCCACAAGCTGCTGTCACAGCTGCCAATCGAGCAGGAAAAGAACAAAGTAAGCTATCAAACAAGTCCGTGTCATTCTCCAAATTTGTGAGCACATTGTGAAGAACATTTTGCAGAGTTAACATTCCCTGCTAAAGATTTGACGAATTCTTCACTGCATCCTATCCTTTCTGATACCCAATGTTGTGTGATATAGTTTGCACCATTATCTCTAGCTTCTTTAACCTTTTACAAACGGTATATTAAATTTCAGATTTTCAAAAACTTGTTATCTGCATTTTTATTTGCTGAAAATTTCAAAATTTTTGTGACGTTGATAGTTTTGGAATTCCAAGTTGACGGAAAACCCCTACACCTTTACAGCCTAATTTAAAATTATAT
>JAUZNC010018937.1:0-25855 GCA_034780395.1 Vannuccia rotundouncinata
ACACGCGATGCAACATACTTTAGTATAGAAATATTTTAGATGTCCAATCTAGTTCTATATATAATATACAATATCTAAGGATTTTAATATCGATTAAGGATAAATCAAAGTAATTAAATTACGTATAAAAAACTATATCCCGAGCCGACTTATTCTCTTTCAAGGAATATAATAATTAGTTCGTAATAAATGATTGACTTATATTAACAGTCAAACAGTTTACAATTCTCTTAGTTATAAGGGATACAGATGATGGATCAAAATCTAGGATTTAAAGTTAACGCCCCCCGCCACTAAAAAAGAATCAGTAATCGAACATGCCTCCGCCCTGCCATGTAAATAATCCGGATTTGGGATTGAATACAGCGGTTGAGCGAAGCAAACTATAATAATAATACGCTCTAATATACCCGCAGAGCAACAGGCATGATAGTCGAGCAAGAGGAAGTCTAAAATTAAACCCGTCATAGTGAACAATAAGGAAGCGTCAGAGAAGAATCTTGGTTGGCGTGACAATTGCTTCTTGCTCGTTATTTGCCTCGTCAGTATAGCAGATAAAGGAGAAGAATAGTCAAGGTGGGTACTGAAAGAAAAATCTCTGGACACCACTACTACTACTACTTATGGTAGAGTCTTCTAACTCTGCACTCCCTTCTCCCTAAGTCTCTCTTGATTAATGTAAACATGAAGTGATGAAAGAGTGATAAACTCGATGATGCCTCCTTGACGTTGTCTATGCAGTGTGAACGTCGAAGATTTAGACAAGTCTTATTATTATTATTCAGTAAAGAATATTCGCTGGAATGTGCGTGTGTATGTCGTGAGTACGTTTTGTTCGGAAATTATTTATGATAGGTGACAATCTTTGCAAATGAAACAACTATAGTTTACGCCCCTTTTGATCACTAAAATTTTACTATTTTGCATTTCATATAATTCAGCTTATATTCCAATTATAACTATTGCGAGATGCGAGGTGACTCAAACTATTTTATAATGTAGAAAATTCACCTCACATGAAAATGTGTTTAACTATATTTCAACGGTAATATCAGATAGCGTTAAACTAATCCTAGAATCAAATTATACCACACCACAGTTTCCAGCAACATATTTATTACACATTTAAACGCATCACATCCATACTGCAGGAGATGAGTATAAACACTATTTACGGACAGACTGAATTGAAACTTGTCAGGAGTAAGTAATAAAGTGTGACTTGCTAAATAATATATACATCAACTATATAAATAACATTCGCCTTCAATACGGTTCAAACTGTAGCTATTACTTCTAATTGTTGATAAAGTTATACTATACTTGTTTTAATGTTTACGACAACATATTTGTTATGGATAATTAACCGAAGATATTTTTATAAAGCACACAATATTGACTTAGTGAATAATGCGGCTAATTCATTCAAAATACAACATTTCCATTCAATCAATGTTCTAAATAAAAAATCATAAACAAACTAAATTATAGCGTACATTATAAATAATACAAAATCTGTGAAGCACAAAATCAAATCTCGTTGGGGGGAAACGATCTTATAATAAAAGAAGAAGTGGACTAAATCCCCATCACATAATATTTTGTTATTGATTGAGTCAAAATACGAATTTATCGCGCTTATTTAAATTGATACAATAGTATAAGCCGACCTCTAGCACTGTATGCAACTAATTGGCCAATACTAAAGAAACTCTCACGAGGCTATAAGGAGTCCTCTCCGGATCTCTCTGTGACTATCACCCCTCTTACTATCGCAAACTTCAACCGAAAGGTTGATTAAGATCGCACTGTATATTCTCCTCAAAAATCTCAGACTGCGCATGCATTTTCTAGCAGAAGACAATCAAAGTCAATTCGTCAGTCAGGCTGGCTGTACAACAGAATAGTGGAGAATACTATCTAGACGACTTGAATTGCAAAATATTTCCTCGAATTTCTAGCGTCATTCAGTCCTGTCAATCGATCGATCTGGATCGTTTTCTTAGAGGAAAATGAGATTTTGAGTAACATGAGGAGAAATGTATACATAATATGAACTCCTAGGCATAGCAACCTATTCGCGATATTCTCAATCAACCAGACCTTCTAAATAAAAGTGACGTTTTTATGTCAAATTGTTTTCAACTATGTGCATATTATGATAAATGCGAAGACACACCTATACACATAAACTTTTATGCCAAATAGAGAAATCAAGTCTTTAATTAGCTAAAACAAAGAGGGTTCGCATTTTTAAAGAGAATATGAGGAATCACGTCATTTGCTTAACCTCTGATAAACATTATAAGGCAAATGCTAAACTTTTCAGATCGCATTGTATTGAAAGTAAACACGAAATAGTATCTTATCGATAAATCAATAAAAGTCTATTTCAATTTCATAGTAAATCGAGAGCTGAGCTTTAAGCTCATTTGACCCGAGGATTAAGTAGACCGGTAGAGACTTTAAAAGTAATAATTTGATTCAGTGACTGATCACAAGTTATAGTGAGGGAGGGAAGGAGGTTGGACTGAAGGAGCTAGTAAGTTTTCATCGTGAAAAAGAAAATGTCAATTTAATCTATAAATATGGAGAGAGAGTCTGAATAGTCAGTCAGTCTCTCGTATAGTAAAATCGTGACAGTGAAAACCAAACTGGCTCACTGAAAAGAGTCTCAGTCATCGCGCATACAATGACAGCGAAGGCAGGCAAGCAGGCAACGACTCACAACAAAAGAGAGGCCAGTAAAGGTTAGTTACCCCGGGAGACCTGGGTGGGTGAGAGACTCCAACTCAATCCGTTGGAAGGTATTTAGGGTTTTGTTGTGTGCCCCCCCCATCTCTCTCCCACACCCTCCTCTGTAAAATCTATACCAACTAGCGAGCAACTACTGTTAGAAAATGCAGTACCCCTTGAACAGAATGCAGAAAGAATCTGCTGGCTCAGTCCTGGTATACTACAATGTCGATTTTCTAATACGTACTACAATGTGAAAGTACGCTGGGGATACGCTTATAACCAGCACAAAGTGGCTCGCATACTAGCAATTAATGGAAAAAATAAAGAAATAACGGTGAGTAGCATGCTGATGCCTAGCAATATTCAGTAAATTGATGCGTGCAAATGGATTTTAAGTATTTTTTGCAACAGTATAGACACCCAACTTTTGTAACCGTCACACCAAAAATGCGTTTTACATAGTAGGTAGCTGATTAGACAATAAGAAATGGATTGTTGCGAAATATATTATAAAGTTTGCAAACAAATCAATTAGATTGATTTAATTAATTTACATGGAAAGATTTAAAAGATTAAAATATACAAAAACGAATAATTTACAAAATATGATTTTATATAAAAGTTATAGTTTTGTACAATGCGACTATATATCAACTATTTTCTTTGCAATTCTAGGTTATTGTAATAAATTATTCTTTACAATATATCGAAAATTCAAGCAACAAATATAATGTACCCCTAATCACACTAATTATGCTGTATTCGATAAAAAACGTGTCTTGAAAATCTCCAACTAATCAACAACATGTTATACCAGGCTTGACATCTCTGTAGAATGTTTGACAGAAAGTTTGACTACAGAGTGTAAATAATTGTCCTTTATCCTGTTCGATAGTGCTTATTTACACTGATGTCTATTGATCTGCCCAAAGGGGACAGATCCGAAAATTAATGTAAACCCAAATTAATACTATTTTATCCAACTAACAAGGCAGATATTTGGCGTTGCAAATCAACACACGTAATATAATATATAGTTAGCTGTGAATAACAAAAAACTGTGCATGATCCTTTCATGATATTAAATCCAAGTAATATAATTGAAATCCAGATTTATTTTCATTTTGTTACAATTAGAAAACACGAATTTCACCCTAGTAATATTGTAGAGTCAGAAGGATTGAAGTTACACAGGTTTTTCAACTTAGCATACACTGAATATAATTTACATGCTATATTCATATTTTGTATAAAAATAGTGATCTTTGATCCGAAAAATCTGTTTAACTTTTTATAATCTCGACGTAATTACTAAATACGCACTCATCCAATATACAGATTCTAAATTATGTTATGCGTGCTTCGTGACTGTGTTGTCGTTATAAATAGGCAGACAATGGGGTAACATGAGCAATTGCCATTTTGTAAGAGGCTATTTATAGAATGATTAATAATAATGTTAACTTAACTTAACAAGATTGCGAATATTCATTATTCAGATCTAATGCAATCATAATTGATGAATTTCGTTGTCAAAGACAGACGTATATACAACTTCATTACGTTATATTATTTTCAATTACACAACAAAATGGATACATCTATCGCCTCGTTTTGTGAAGATGTTTGAAAAGAATAAAATGCCTATAATATAAATAACCAATAATATAGGAATTGTTTCTAATATAAGAAAAAGCTTATAATTCAAAGGTAACTAACTATACGAGGAGTGATGTTAGTTAGATAGTTTTGTTTTACAAGATAATGGATTGTGTAAAAGGAAAACATATATTTCGAATTTCTTTAAAACGACACTAAAAAGCAAAAAGTAAACCTTGTTTTATTATCGTCATTAATTGTCAACTAGTGTTTCGCTTTTAAAGATGATAGAAAACAGTTAGATACATATCATTTTTTTTGTCAACAGTTAAAATAGATAAAAATTTACATCTGAGTAAAATGTTATGTTCAATTATTTGATAATATGTTTATCTTTTCATGACCAATACACCATAATCGCGAATAAATACTGAAAATAATACTTTTATTTAAATTATTGATATTTGGAGAGATACTTAATTAAACATTGAAAGACTGTCTGACAGGTAATGTGTGAATGCGGGTATTACCTGAAACGTGTTTAGCTTGTGATAAGTACAAGTTTGAACACCAACAATACCACAATAGCTGTTACGGATACAATAATGCTGCCCCATATAAAGAGCTCTAATCGCTCTTAATTCAGGTCATATCCTCAGTGTTCGACGCCGTATGAAAATTCTATCCTTACAATTAATTATTTATAAATAGTAAAGTTGACTTCGTTGACAAAGATTTTATATTTTAATAATTTTTTACGTTGGACAACTGAACGATAAAATTTGATGTCGGCTTTATTACATATAATTAAATGTATTAGTTTATCTTTTATGTTCATCCATTGCAAACAAATTTTATAAAAGAATTTGGAGATAGACGGCCAAACAAAACCGTTATCTAAAATACTGCCACGTTTCTGAATTATTAGACAATTATTTCACTATATTTTTCAGTATTGTTATTAAATTCATTACGACGGTACCCAAATAGAATGAAATAAAAACCTATTCGACTGTTTAGCAGCTTAAAACTATTCCGTGTTGTAGTCTGAATTATACAGTTTAACAGGATATAATTAAATCAATAACTATTTTTGTTTGAAACAATTCCTTTGAAATGATATAAATTATATGAAACATTTTGAAATAACGTTTCGGAAAATATTATTTAAATGTTGTGAATATAATATAAAGGATATTTTAAGCACCAAAGGTATCTAACTATAAAAATGTTAACGAGATAATGACCAATTGATTCACAGACACAACTTACTTTTTGTATATACCGAAAGGGCCAAGGACACTATGGCTGCCACAATAAGAACAATAAGAGTCAGGTCTTGGATTGCTTCCCACATCAATTGAAGAAATGTTTTCGGTGGTTTAGGAGGAATTACATTGGAACCGAAGACTTCTATACGTCTTTCGCGGTCGTTCCCACTGAGGCCTATAATATAAATCGATAATTGTATATTCAGAATCAAGAGCCCGCGTACATTCAGAACTCAATTTACAAACGTGTAATCAACAAGAAAATAAAGACATTGCCTCTCTATATAACTCTATATGCATTGCACATCAATTTCAAGATAAAAAATAATTGTGTAAGTATTTAGATAAAATACAATTAAAGCAACTGTAATATAAAAAGATTAGAAGACTGAGAAAATAATTAAATATAATTACTATTTGTTTTTGTCCTCAAAGCTTGTAATGAGAACAGAATAGGTATAGACGACACCCATACAGATCTAATTATTGTTTGTGTTTTAAAACCCTCAATTTGCCTGTAATAGTAAAATACAGGACTCCTGACAGAAATTAGATAACATTTAATAGCAGCAATGTGAAAAATAATTAGTTAAACAAAGACAAACTCAAAAAGAAATGGATACAAAAAGACAGAACAAAATTTCCTAAATATAATTAACAATATAGAATTTGGACGAGGACAAAAAAACAATAATTATGTTTGGCTAAGCAAGCTGCAAAGTAGTTTTAAAGCTAGGAGGAAATTAAGTCTTAGTAAGTCATGAGAGCGATATGAGGAGGGTCAGGGATCTGTTTGTCTTTATTGGCCTTCGATATGCCGATGAGAAAATGAATTATCAATTGCCACATCGATGGCCGTCCCAGGAATAAGGGCGAACAGACCTAGCAAATGGTACTTGAAGCTATTCCACTTGCATCTCCTCCCTACCCGCGACAATGTCAGTCAAGTTCCTTTGCTCGCTTCTTTGAAGACAGCTCGGCAACATACCAGCATCAATGAAGTAGATAAATGAAGGGGGGGGGGCGAGGAGGAGGACAGGAAAATCAGTTTATTCAATAACTGCTGCTGGCCTGGGTTGGTTCAAAACCTTCGATAACATTTTGTTTTCCAGTGACTCTGTGTTATCTCCCTTTCTTCTTTCTAAACCGAGTCACTTCGACAAACCCGCGCATTCCTTGTCTCCATAATGATATGCTGATCAAGAGAGTTTATCAAAGTTGATACTCCAGGCGCAGTATAGCTACCCCACCCCTCATATACGCCACCAATCTACACCCGAACACGTCTTTGTACTTTAGATGTTACAGCCAAAATGCGAGCAACAATCCCTTACTTCTAGCCACACTTAAAACACTAAAAAGTAGCAAAAGGTAGAAAAAAGTTGAATACTATTGTTACCTACAATGCATAGACGATTTATTTATTTCGCTACCAAGAAATGAGCAATTTAATTTCTTCTAAAATTAAAGGTTGTAACATACAATGTATGGAAAGGTAAAATCATACGATTGACTACATATCCGTATAATTGTGCTAAAGTTAAACACTAAAATAGAGCGAAATAGAGAAGACAAACATCGGTTATCTTACCTACGGTTGTAGTACATATCTACTACTTATACTCTGACTACAGACATCTAACCAAAAGGAAGACAATGTACTTCCTTCAAACGTTAGGGAGCATAACCGAGTCATTGAAAAAGCTTGCAAACGCGTGCATAATTTAATATCAATAACGATGTTCACAATTTTTACTGATCCAACTAACACTAAAATACAACCATAATTCCGGTTAATCGTATAGATATGTATATCTCAATCACTGTGTTTTCCAGATATATAAGTTATATATTATTATAATTAATATAATAAATCAATGAATCGGTTGAGACTATAGTTATTTTGTCATGAATAATAATCGTGTAAGTTTGAACACCACTAGATTGGGTCCTCCAATATAATCTATCCCGTCAATGAGCTAAATCCATTCATGTCACTTCGATTACATTCGTCTGCTGTTATTATTCTCGTTATATGTGTGTAGTGTAAAAGTTCTTTGTGTAAAAGGTTAGATGATGGGCAGAATATGGCGCTTTGGGAAGGAAAGTTTTGTACATTATGGTTGGATCTATTTTATAAATCTAATTAAAATAAAATACAAAAGCTTTGAATTTCATATATTTTGATTATTATTTTGATATTACATATTATATGACTATACGAACTGATGCGCAAATGCATGTTTTATGGTATTAATTAATTACCTACAATTTAGAGAGTGGCGTATAAGAATGCGCAAAAAATTATTAATATAAAAAGTATGAAATATTCCAAAAAATCCTGCTGTAGGTACTACATAGGTTGTATTAAACACAACAACTCGACAAATTGTTAATAATTATTCAAAGATGTAGACGAAAATCAACTTTATCAGTTGACAATTTACGTGCATAGGTGTAATAAATACTGCAGAATATTTCCTTACTTATGATATAATTACATAGTAACCACAACAAGAAAGAAAATTTTAAAGTCACTAACTTCGATAATTGAAAGATAAGTTATTCTCTTAGTTATCCCCAACTTTACAGTTATCTATATAACGTCGAAATATTATTTATGAATCGAAAAATAACTATACAAAATTTTAATAAAACATATAATAATATGAACAAATAGAATTAATTAGAATTAAAAGGGGAAAAACAATACTAGTTTTCATGTGAGGTGTTTATATCATCAATTTTTGTTAATAATAATTAAAACTGATATTTTAAAGTTATGTAAATTAAGAAGATGGATAATTTTAAATGTTATCAAATTATTTAAAAAAAAATTAAAATCAGAAAAATTTAATATGAAAAAGGATGAAACTAAATTGACCAAATGAGGAAGACCGTAGATATTTAGTTTGAATAAGTTATTTTACAAAATATATATTGATTAAATAAAATCGCACAAACAATAATTTATTATCACCTGTTTTTTAACAATCATTTTATTTGAAATTTCAAAACTAGCTTTTAAATTAAGATCAAAAGAACAGTTAGGTAGACATAAATAAAACAATGCTTTAAATTGAAAGCGTAAACAGACAGCCTTGGTAAAACGCACATTTTCCCTACAACACCTTCACTATAGAAACGATGGAACGTGATGAAGAAGCCACTTGTAAGGTGTTTCAAGAGAGTCAAGACCTATTAGGATAACTAGAAGTATATACTCTGGTAGAAACCTTGTCGCAGAAACAGACAGAATCGACGATGAATAGAATCAATGTAGAATTAATCTGTTAATGTCAACTTTCATTTGTCTTACTCCTTTTATACAGAGAAGAAACAATAACACGGAAAATTGTACTTTAAGAGGCTCAACGATAATATCTTAATAGCATAATTAGTTTCAAATTTGAGGAAAACAAAGTCGAAAATTTTGAAATATTTATTATTCAATTAAAAAATAAGGTTGAATAAAAGCAAATGAAAGCCATATGTCGATATTTAATGACTGAGCAATATTATTTATTAAACATGAATAAAACTGTTATCCAGAATTAAGTCAATAACTCTTCACTCAATTGACACATATCTCCAGATGAATTGTGAAAGAAACAATATTAACCTCATTAATTGAGACAAAGAGGTGAGAATTGATTTATAAAATGACAAAATAATAAATTAAAAGAAATAGCGTTACCGTATTATTTTAGAATTATCTAAAAAAAATTCACAATTTGAGAAAACAATAATTAGTAAAAAGCTTCTTTATTGAAAATTTGCTTTCATTAATTCTATATTTAACTATCTAATTTGAACTACTATATTTCAGCAACATGTCCCTATAAACTCATCGCTATAGCTATGAAATGATTTTAATTTAAAATCTTTTCTGCTTCATCTTTTAAACAAGAATCTTATAATCTTCTCTCCTATACAAACGTCCCGTCCCGTCCATACTCGATACCCAGTATTCATACTAACTCTTTCCTATTCAGGACACACCATGTTCTAGGATTAACCAGAGCATGAATTATATTTTTTTTCACGTCATCCCGGTTACAAAAAACACGTAAAAATTTCTTATATATGAATATTAGTAGGCAAAAATCGTATATATGACGTTGTGATATTTTAATTGGTGAACTATATCAACTATATTATTCGAAAAGTCGGAAACATATCTATGAATCGACTAGACCCATTCTTTAGTAAAGAAAAATAAATAAATCAGACTATAAAAAATGCCCATCTTAAGAATATACCGATACATATATGTCGCTATATATTAGAAAATTGACTAACTCTTTCTTAAGACAACTCCCTTTTGTCAATGCAACCCCAATTCGCTAAAAGCGGTCGATTTAAAGTGGACCAAATTAGCCCGATTCAGTGCCAAATTGCCCAACAGAAAAGGAGGAAGCCAGAACTCGAGGTATAGCTCAACAAGCATTTCCGAATCCTGTCACATGCAATTATCGGGGTCGTTCAAGACGACAGCCGTGCAAGAGATTGGACTCACAAATGGCCTCAAGTCAACGCGACAAACTCCTATATACTCGTCTGTACATGTCACGATTGCTATACTTCGATAAATCTAGTGACTATGTAAGATAGTTGTGGGTGGAAAAAGAGTACATATACCAACCCCCATCATTAGCAATTGTGAAATCAACTAAAAATTTAATTTATTATTTTTCTCTCAATTACGTATTGTATAAATTTAATTAAATTCTTAATTTATGGACGATTCTAAACAGTGAAACCACCATTTCAAAAAGCATTCTTTATCCTCAAATAAATATTAAATCCTTTCGGACAAAGAAGAAAACTAAACTACACTTTTAAAAAAAAGAAGATAAGCTTACCTTCATTGGGAGATGTGAGCAAACGTTTGCAGAGTTCTACAGTTCCATTATACCTGGTCTGAACTATCTCCAGACCTTCACTTCCCCGAAGTTCCATAAGCTGTTGAAGCTCTTTGACGTTGACACCGAAGTTAGGGCCTCCAGCACTCTGATCTCGCATTGGTTGTCGGTCCGACATATTCTTCGTGGTGAGTAAAGTTGGTGAGTAATAAAAATTTGATTAATTGCCTCTGGGTCGAGTCGAGTGGAATTTGACAGAAACAGCACAATCACAGGTCGAAGATGTTATCTGCGGATTAAAACCACATGGCATCACTTGAATTGAGGCACACAAGACAGACAGCTGAGAACCCGGCAACCGTTCGCGATTTAAGTTCGGTCGGAAATCCAGACAACAAAAAAACAAGTCCGGTGGCCTGAAATCAGGAGAAGATGTTTCTATGATTTGATATGACAATAGAAGGTGACACCTTGATGTAGTACAAAGTGTACATGGCCAGATCCACACTCGTGGCTGGCTAATCTTGAGTTGAATTACTATGAGTAGAATTTAGAGTCGTGTTTTCCATGCGCTCGACTGACACAACCACAAACTAACAATTCCTCCAATCCAAGAGCGAGCAATACCCCCCCCCCTCTCTACTCCTTGATTTGGTCGGACGGGTTCTCGACTGAATCGCTAGCATATATCCTTGGATCCATCCATTCCCAGTTTCCTTCTCATTGATAGCATTACCTCAACCCACAGGCAGACCCCGAGCTCCACTGCATTCATGCTTTCCTTTTCTCTATCCTCTCTCGCTCATTCTTCTCGCCGTTTTCCAGAGAAGACTTCGCACAAATCCAAATTCACTCCCCGTTGAAACCTCTTTCTCACTCTGCCTTTGCATCTATTTTCGCGTTCTCCTCTCTCAACTCGCCTTCTGCTTCTTATTCTCATTTTCTCTAACAAAAAATCGAATTCATACAAACGACTACAAGGAGGCTAGGTCGATAGTAAGGTTCAGTTCTCACAACATACCGAGGAGCAAACGTGTAAGCCAGTTTTAGACAGCGAAAGAAACCCACCTCCCTATGGCCAATCAAGGACTAGGAGAAAGATAAGATGACTGCTCAGTGATTAAAAGAACGTTCCTTCGAAATGAGAACAATTTGATCAAAAGAGATGTCTGGTATATACCAACATGTATTATTACTTTCGCGTGTTACCTCGGAATTCTTAAAATAAAATTCGTATAAATTATAAATTACAGGCAATATATCACGTATAAGAATTCATAAAGATTATTGATATCATTCCATCATACAATAATTGTATATTACTGGAATAATAAATTATCAATGAACAAAGTTACGAAAGTTTAATTTAACATCAAAACTACCAAAAAATCAACAAAATCACAATAAACGATATCAACAAATAAAAGATAATAAATTTAATTATTTCTAATAAAGTAATAATAATTGCGATTAAAAAGCTATCTTTCAAACAAAAACAAAACAGAAATTGATTGAGAACTAATTAGAATTAAACACTTTGAATGAAAACGGAATGGTTAAATCATATCTATTTCTATTTTAAATGTTTACAACATTTGAAATAGAAAAAATATACAATATTAATATAAACAATATTTTGAATAAATACTTGCAAAGCTTTCAACTTGTTAATTTGTTTACAAAATTTTAATACTAGTTAGAGCTATTAACCGTTTTTAAAATATTAAACAAAATGTTAACATTTTATACAGACTGTCTCATTTTTGTGGTAAAAAAGTTTTATAAAATATTAATATTTTTTTATACAATTAAGAATTTATATTTACTTTAAAACAAAATAGCCTAAGAAAAATAAGAATAAATAAAACATTTAAATAAAAATAATATTTAAAATGAAATTCTAGGGATGATAATTAATCGTTTAAAATCTGTAACCATAAAAAAGAAAACGTAGTTTATAATATTAAATTTCAGGGTGGACTGGAACTACATAATAAATTATAGTCTAATAAAATAAATTAACTTTTATATATCAATATATTCAGAAATAATACTGCTATCAACTGAAAACATTAAATAATCATATCTTTAAATGGTACATGTTATTAATAAATATGTTGAGAAATTTATTTTAAATAAGTAATAAATATAATTTTATATAAGTAATAAATATTATTTTATATAAGTAATAAATGTTATTTTAAATAAGTAATAACTATTATGAAACTTTAAATCTCAAACCAGATCTATTTAATCTGTATGTACAGGGTATACCAGAAGTAAAGTGTTCATAAATTAATTAATAATGAAATATATTATTTAATGTTCATATTATGAATGTTTATATTTATAATAAAATTTTAATTTAAATTTAGTATTATATATTTACAATGAAGATAAATAATTTTGTTTAATTATTTTTGAAATAAATTGACTTGGATACTTATCAGTATTCATAAGTATAAGTACCCAAGGCTGGAAAGTTGTTTTGTTTATGTTGTTGGCTCATTAGTAATAGTTTCACAAACAGCATCAATACTGTCTCCTCTTTCGTTTGGTCTGACACTTTTGTAGTCAGTCAAAATCATACCAGTTATAAATAATTGTTCCCTCCAGGCCTTGATATTCTGATATTCAGGAGGTTACATATCAAACTTGTCTCTAATTCTATTTTATGTAGCTATCACTGCTATATTCATTCCATCACAACCACACTGCTTGTTAAAGACATGAATTTTGATTAGGCCTAGGCATGTATGTGGATAATCACATTTAAGAGTTGCACACTAGTAAAAATAAAACTTGAGCTATCATCACAGATTGATTCACTTCTTGTCACTATAACTATTTTAACACTTATAATATTTAATATAGGTTGTTTGTGCTTAGATATATTTGAAATAAATAATTTGTATTTAATTTTAATGATTTAATTAAGTTTAATTGGCATAAAAAATTGTATTAACTAACAATTTTCATTACCAAATATAAAACACTTAAAATTAATATTTAATAATAAAGAATATTAATTATAATAATAGAAAAATCTATTGAATTGAAATTTGCAAAAAAAAGCTATTTTCCTTTTAAATATATACCAATAATTATTTTTAATTGAATTATAATTACTTTACTTCCAATACAAATCTGATACCCTATGTTCTTTTGTATATTTTAGCTTAATTTTTAAATAATTTAATTTTTTTCTCTTTTTACAATTTGGTACCATTTTATATAAATTGGTGACCCTACTACAAAATGTGTCCTCCTACTTTTATAACAGCTGGTGATGGCTGTTATTGTAAGTATAATTCTTAATGAAGTTGCACATTATTTTCTTAAAAGATTTTTTTAAAATAGTATATTTTATAAATGAAATGGGATATAGATATATGTTTAATATATGTACTTAATTTATACAGATATTTAGATTATAAATAAATATTTAAAATATGTAAGAAAATATAAACTGATTTTGTGAAGTCACATAGCTTGATTATAGCTATATATTTCTCAATTGTATTATGTTTACTTATTACAACCTTATTGTTTAAATATGCTAAATTATTTTATAGATTATTTTTATAGATTAATTGCTTAAATAGTAGTAAATTTAGACATTTTTTTATTTGGACCATTATCCATTTAAAAATATAAGGGGACCAATCCCCAGGACCTTTTTATATGTAAATTATTGTCCAGATCTAATCTTATGTATGCAAATCCAAATTATATATTTAAATTAATAGGAATTGGGCCTGTGCTTGCCATAAAAAAGACATGTGATCCCCTAGCTTTTAAAAAGTCAAGGGGACCAGCCTCCTCCTTTACACTTAATTAAGTTTAATGCCCATGAGTTTAAATCTAAGAAAAAGTCATTAATTTCTTTCACATTAAACTTTTATATATTTTATTTAATAATTTGGTGTATTTAGAAATAAGTACATCATGTAATTTTGGGCAATCTTTAAGTATACAGCCTTCCATAAAATTATTTTTGTAATTATGGAAAGTGTACAGAAAAACAAAAAACATTTTGTTTTTCAGATGAATCTTTTTCCAAATTTAAAGGAATTCAGGGGCTTTATAATTATTTAACACATATTATTCTTTAGTTTTTATTTAGATGTTTGGACTCGATGTTTGCATATTAAATATAATTTATTTGATACATCATTATTATTCTTGCTAATTGTTTTGAAATTTTATACATTAATAAAATATTTTGATATATACTTTATCTTCAATATCATAATTTTGTTTTTCTGCATTTTTACCATATTTCTAAAAAATAATTTAATTTACAGCCAAATACAAAGATCTCTTAATTTTGAATATATTTTATTTTTACATATTTAAATAAATTAATATTTGACTAAATCATCTCATAAGTATTAAAAGATTTCAAATTTAAAGTAATTCGTGCAGTGGTAAAAAAGTTATAATATTAAAGTCATACATGTTAAAGTCATACTATTCTAATCTATACACCATACCATTAGCATGCCAGTAACATATACTGAACCTGTGATAACTTATAAATGTTACATTACATTAAATACTAGAAAATAGATAAGTAAGCAATTAAAGATATTTATAAAACAATGATAATAGAGATTTAGTTATTACTTACACTTTAAATATTCTTTATTAAAAATATTAGAATATTTGTTTTTAATTTACCACTGTTTACACTTAAAACAAATATGTTGTATTCAAACACATTTAATATTTATATTGCTAATCAAAGACAAACATTATTTAAAAAAAATAAAAGTTTATAATCATATAGAATATATTTTAAACGGTTTTACAAATAAAAGCAAAAGTAAATATTTTGTAAATTTTTTGTAAAATATTTTATAGTTTTATTGTTGTCATTGACAATTACCTAGTAACGCCGTTCACAGATGACTTTAAGCAAAGTTAGGGGAGTTGGGTGGTTTCTGATCCTTGTTCAAAGTTATGTTTATTGTGGTGCGTTAAACGTTTTTTATAATCTATTTTTTTATTTATCTAAAATCATTTCAGTTGATTAAACATTATGCAAGCGAGTACACAAAAATTATATACTGTGAAATAAAATGTGTTTGATACACGTATTGATCATACCAAATTAATAATTCGTGTGTATTTTCTTTCGTATTTATTACGCATTATTAATTATGCAGTGATAATAGAATCAAGGGATACTTAAGGGCAAATTAAAAATTTTGAAAGATGATAAAAATTACCCATAATTTATAGTAATTTATAAATTTATTTACTTTAAAAGTAAACCAATTTATATAATTAAAAATTTCAATGAATATTTTTTATTTTAAAGTAAAATATATATCTTAAGGAAATTTAAGGGCATTGCCAAACATCCGATTATTAAAGGACAATTACTTATTTATAACTTTAAGTGTCCGAGGGGAATGATAACTATTTGTTAAACAAATCAGAATTGAATATATTTCTAGAATATCCAAAAATGACTTAGGACAAGAAATGTATCGTGCACTAATTGATTGACTGTGTGTTGGACGTTTGATTTCGGACTTAGTAAAAATTCTCGAATTATTAGATATGGATATTATAACCATTTAAAAACTTGGGATACAGTGCATAAAGCTGAGAACGTATTTCGGAGAATCATAAGAAAAATCCAATTAAGAGGTACGTTGTGCGCCGATGATACAAATTTTGTTTCACATCTCTACACAAATAATGCCAACTCTCACGTTTTTGATGAACATCAAAACATAAAAAGCTGGTCGATCGTCATCTATGGACCTTGATCTCAACAAAATAATCAAGAAATGTTACTTTCACCACCCGCAGAAACACGTCTTCAGTTAATCTTCCAGATTAAGTGTCTAATGTCGAAGTACTCAAAATCCTTGGCGATAATAGTAGTAGGATAGGATTAGCTCTCAACTACTGCCCCCCACCCCCACGCATGGTTGGACCAATACATCCTCATGTATGAAATGCCTCAACCTCACATAGTACAAGAAGAAGACTTAGTTACCTATTATCCCTCCGCAGTGGTTAGATGAGATCTTTCCTACAACACAACCCGTAAAAAACGTTGTAAGAGCAGAGACACCTCAATTATCTACATCATCAGCCGCGTATCTACTTGTTTTCCCAACACAACCATCTACTTCATCTTCTTATAAGCAATCTAGTTCTTTTACATGTGGTCAATGTGCGGAACTATTTACAATATTAATACAATTAAAGAGACATCGTGAAAACTGCTACCCGGCCAGCATTCCAATTATGGAGGAATATTCAGATGATGTAGTGCACGTGTACCAAGCTCGATCAGCCCTCCGCAATGCTTTTCGTTATGTGAGATTTGAGCCTATGAATCCGCCTATCCAAACTGTTGACTTTCTACCATTAATATCTGCTCAAATTGAGTGAGTGCCCGTACTCTCGTCGTGGAATGTGAAGAGTGTAAAGTTCAAGCTCTACTCCAACTCAGAATAATACAATTGGACCCTGTGGATGGATCAATTGTGCGATCGGAAATTCTTATTGTTTCTAATCCTGCCAAAGTGGCTTCTCACCCATCATTTGTGGAATTAACATATACTAATCTTCTGCGTAAACTGGATGATTTCGTCCAAAACGGCAGCAACTGGTTAATCGAGACAGTTGAGTTGTTTGATCTACGCATAACTCGTTACCACTCAGTGCCTAGACGTTGCGGACATTGCTATACAGAACTACCTCCTCGCCTCAAGGTGAAGAAAGCAGTAGAGAATGTTAATAATGGGGACAATTCAAGACTGCTTTATGTATGCTGTTTTGTCTGTACTTTATTATGATTTCGTCGATGGCGCCCATAGAGGACGGAAATCTATATATAGTCAGTACGTTAAATATCTTGACTTTGGAAATTTTTATTTCCCCATCACCGCTCACGACATTCCTCTCTTTGAACGCCTCAATCGGGGACTTTATATAAACTTTTTGGAGTGGCAAGATGACACTGAGACTCACCCAGTTCGCATGCTTTGATGTTTAGGCTATCCCCGCACTATAGACCCTGATGTGACTCCACGCGTAATAAACATTCTCACTGTTCAAGTTGGAGACAAGCCAGCTAACTATGTGGGAGTAGTCAATCTCAACAGATTTCTTAATTCCAAAGAAAAAATGACCCAATCTAGTCACGGATATAAGCACTGTGAACGCTGCCTGCAACCTTTTAATCAAGAAAGACTGCTAATCAATCATCGGGAGTTCTGCTATAGTGGTCGTCCCGAGACTTTGGTTTCTAGTGTTGAGAAACAATCACATGAATTCAGTAAGTGGCAGGCTATCCAGCGACTGCCGTATATCATCTATGCTGATACCGAGTGCTATCTGACGAAGGAGAAGGAGGAGGACAATAGCAGTGTGAAGGGTCCAGAAAGAGTTCATCGAGCAGGAGCCATCTCTTTTCTTCTGGTACCTCATCCTGGACTTAGAGGCACAACACTACCTTGCGATAACCGAGTATTTTTTGGCGAAGATTGTGCGCACAATACCATGGAATCGTTGCAAAAATTGGCGAAGCAAGTTTACGACTAGAACAAGATCAACGCGCACCAGCCCTGTCTAATGTCAACAACTGAAAGGAAGGAGCATAAAGCCTCCAAAAATTGTTACATCTACGCTCGCCAGTTCAATGAGACAGATAAAACGAAGCAGGGGAAGAAGGTTAAAGAACATGATCATTTGACCGGTAAGCATATATTATTTGACTCATACATAAACCGATATAATTTTTTATATTTCTTCATCTATATTTATTAATTGGAGAATATCGAGGTGCTGCTTGTCAAGAGTGTAATGGAAAAATGAGACTGCGTAATAATTATCTGTCAATATTTTCCCACAATTTTCGAAATTACGATAGTCTTATTATCTGTGCCGAAGCTCTGGGCAGGATGACAAACTGGGAGCTGTCAGTTATCGCACAGACAAAGGAGAAGTACATGGCCATGGACGCATCATTCGAGGTAGAAAAGGCGACCGATCATCGAAAGGCTGTGAACATGACAATCGCGTTTCGTGATTCCTATCAATTCATGACGGCATCGCTCGACAGTTTAGTACGCAACTTTTCTGCGGAAAAACTCACACTCACCCAATCAATCTTTACAAGCGAAAATGACTTCAAGATAGTAGCTCTCTCCAGTTTTCCTATTCATACTAAGATTCACAGGATTGTCTCTCAGAGACAACACTCTTTCTTATAACTGCATTTTATGATGATTTGTCTCAATCTCACTGCTTTGAGGAAGACTATAAGAGGGCGCAAGAAGCTTGCATGGTCATTGCTGGAGTGTGACACATTCGGAGACTATATGCTGGCGTATTTAAGGATGGATGTACACCAATTGGCAGATGTTTTCGAGTCATTCCGCTGAAGGAGGACAAGCTCGATCCTGCCTATTACTTGACACTACCAGGTCTCTCTTAGGATTCAGGATTCAAAATGACCAAGACTAATAGTTTGGATTTTGTTTTAATTATTTACAACTAAAAAGTAAAATTCCTATCTCTCTTTCTGTTTCATTTCTCAGGTTGACTTGCTGAGGAATGTTCACATGTATTTTTTTGTTGAGAGCGGCATAAGTCGTATCGAATACTCGACTCGACCAGAATCCCCGACTCCTATAATGATGAACAACCAGAAGTGGATCTCCTCTACGTCGACGCCAACAATTTGTATGAAGACGCATTGTCACAGAAGTTACCTCAACACGACTTAAGATTGCTTGACGAGAACGAGGTCGAGGGTCTTGACGTGCTCCTATACAATTATGATGGTGAAACTAGTCAACTGTTAGAGGTGGATCTGGAATATCCTGTCGAGCTGCAGGATCGTACGTGGGATCTCCCCCTTGCTCTGGAGAAGTGCACTATCCCCGAGACATGTCTCACTGACTTTATGAGACAACAATGGAGCTAATTGTGGGAGGATAAAACGAGGCGAGCATATAGAGAAACAGAGAAGCTGATGCTGACTCACTGGAACAAGCTGAATTATACAATTCACGCAAACTTCTACAACTCTACCTACAGAAGGGTATGAAATTGAGGAAAATTCATCGAATACTTCAATTTAAACAATCAGCATTTTTCGAGCCGTACCTCTCATACAATTCAAAGAGGAGGCAAGAGGCTACCAATTCCTTCGAGAAGGACTTCTACAAGCTGAAGAACAACAGTTCATTCGGGAAGACAATGGAGAATGAATGTCGAATGTTACTATAATCATCTCTATAACTCATATAAATATGCTAAAATTGTCCTTATGTTTCTATCTATTATAGAATGAAGTTTCGTCACTGCACAAACGAGGACAGTCTGCTTACCTACTCCAGCCGCCCTGAATTGCTGAACTACAACCTGAACAAGCCTATTTACATAGGTAAGGTCGTGTGTAAGCTTATACAGGGTGGCGCACATAGATATACCCGTTTAATAAAAATATAATTTTACTAAAATATATTTATTTACAAATTTATTAACGGAAATTTAATAACATAGTATCACATAATATGAATGACAACATTGTTTAGTAGTCTGTGTAATCTTCCACGAGCTGACCAATTTTATTCCATAATAGGTCGAATGCTTAGGTTTAAATTGTGCCAATAAAATTGGTCAATCATAAGGAGGTGACGAAGCTGTCTATCTGCACTGTGCGGGCTAATGGCGAGTGTGGATAGTCTTTAATTCCTCCAGCAATATATGTGCAGCACAATAGTACTACAAATGAAAATGCTCTCATCCTGTCGTCTGCTGACAGCAATACGTCACAATACCTGATGGCTCGTCCATTTGTTTCTTCTTCGCCTACTTCAACCAATTCGTCACGCACCAGACCAGACGATATATGAATTATTTCCAGGAGACGGCGGTACATATTCTCCATTCTTTGCTATGTCATCGTCACATCTGCAGGCCGAAGACAATGAGCTCGCTTTGGACTTTTTACACTTGACAGACAATTTTATAGCGATGACGCCATTAAATTTCTAATGTAAATGCAATTTATCGATAATATTATAATTGTTGCCTATTCATATTATCATTAATTTTGTGAGTTTTTATAGCGGATAGGCATGCATTTTTTAGTAAAAAGTATAGAGGCTTCTGTATATAATATGCATTTTTTTACTTATAGTATTTATTTCGGGATTGATCAAAAGCACGAGCGGGTGGTATTTTCGGAGGTCATGGAGTGTAAGGTACGACTCAGGGGGCAATCTCGGTACAAAAAGGCCTTCAATTCCAACTTCCGTTCGTCCTTCCGATGGCCACAAAGGACTACATGACATTTTGAGCAATTGGCTCAAAGAGTCAACCGACAATGTGTCCAATAAGTGTATTAAATAATATTTTCTACCTTTTTTGGCCCAGTTGCATAAATCCTTAAGGGATTTCTTCTGTAAGGAAATTTCTAAAAGCGAATTGCAAAATTCCTTAATTTAAGGATATTCTTTTTCCTTATGGCTAAGGATTGGTTATAAGGAACTATTTAAACTGCGTTATAATCAATATTTTTGCAACGCATTCTTTCTTTCTTATAGTGCTAATTGGATGAACGCTTTGCATAAACATTAAGTTCATTATTTTCTAATGAATATATTAACGAATCTTATAGTTAATATGAATAATATAATAATAAAGTTTAAATATTTTTAATGTTGAACATATTGTATCTAGATAAAATGTAAATTATTGCGCCATATTTTGTCGTATAAGAAACACGGTTTACGATATGAGGTTTATTGTGATTTTAATCTTTCTATTTTCTTTTTATGCCGTAATAAATATATTCGTCCTCTATTCATAATAATTTCAAGGATAACATGTTTAAAACGATTTTTTAAATACTTTTTACTTTATTGAATAGTCCTCTGATTAATATTTTTATTCAAAAGTATTTCTATACCCCAGTGTTTAACGTATTTTATAATAAGATTCTAGTTGAGTTAATTATAGCGGTATAGTCTCAGCAAATGGTACAAGATAAAATGTTTATAGTTAAATTAAAATTCTAACGCATTAAGACGTAGTATTAATTATTACTTCCCCCAATTATAGCCGCTCGCTATTTAGTTCCTTAATATAAGATTCAAAAAGCAAATTAATTGTTTCATTTTGAAAAGTAAAACGTAGGACGCTAACCTGTTGAGATATAGGTACAGAGAAAAGTCAACAGAACTGGGGGCTATGGGAAGATGAAATTCCACCCCCATTTGGAAACAACTTTGAAAAGTAAGCTTTGTTTATGTTTAAAGACTACTAATTTCCAGAAATTTTCTAACTTTTTATAGACTATTGATTGACCTTTAATATCGAAAAATGTAAACGACCACATTATGCAATAGGAAATTGCAATATTACCTATGTTTATTGTTTTATTTAAATAGTTTTTTCTAAAAAATACTACCAAATTCAGCCAATCTTGATTATTTATTTCAATACAATTTGGTATGACTTTCATATTATATGCAATTTTTAAATAAGTAAAAAATGTCAAGACAGTAATTAACTTTCATATTATATGCAATTTTTAAATAAGTAAATAGTTGTGTTAAGACAGTAATTAACTTTCATATTATATGCAATTTTTAAATATGTAAATAGTTGTGTCAAGACAGTAATTAACTTTCATATTATATGCAATTTTTAAATAAGTAAATAGTTGTGTTAAGACAGTAATTAACTTTCATATTATATGCAATTTTTAAATATGTAAATAGTTGTGTCAAGACAGTAATTAACTTTCATATTATATGCAATTTTTAAATAAGTAAATAGTTGTGTTAAGACAGTAATTAACAATAGATATTTTTTGGAATCGTTCAAACATTGGACATCTATAAATTTCGAAACTGTAGAAGTTTCTGTCTTTTTCCTTTGTCATTATTTATGCTTAGGATCATTTCATGAGAACTTAGACCACTCTTCAATACGTATATAAAACGTATATTGTAATAAATATATTTGACACAAACAACATGAATTTAGAATTTTTGTGTAATACAAAACAAACTATATACAAACTAATTTGGGGTACTTGTACGAATTTGAATATTGCGTTATGAAATTTCAAAAAGACTTTAAATGTCATTGTTTTATTTACGTTTGTATTATGTGATCATTTTCATTTTATTTGTTTTAATGCACTTATTTCTTTTATCGCTATTCAATTATCCGTGCACTGTATTTGTTTTAATAAATACTAAGTATCTATGTACAGGGTGGCCCATAAGTTTCTTTACCCGAAATAAGACAAAATTTCATTATAATACAATATGAAAAATTTATTATAGCCATGATCCAATATACTATTCTGCTATATAACTCTATAAATAGTTTTGGAAATTACAAAAAATAAAATGTATAAATAGATTTTGGAAATTACAAAAATAAAATTTCAATAACAGATAAATTCAAACTGATTCAATTTTAGAAAGTGTACTATGGCTCATGCAGGCAAACAGATGGTTGTTTTCGTACTAAAAGTTACAAATAAGTGATAGATACATGGATAGACACATTTCAATCAGCATCACCATCGAAACCAACAATTGCTTCATTAGTTTCTAAGTTCAATGAACTAGGCAGTGTTGCAGATGCTCCTAGATCTGGTGCACCAAAATCGGTAAAAATGTAGAGAATAAGGACATTGTTTCCACAACTTGATTAGCTCCAAAAAAATCAACGGTGTATCTACTGAGCTTTGGATATCTAGAACATCACTCCAACGCATTATGAGTGATATCGGACTCACATGTTATCGACCTCGCTCACTGCATGCTTTAAATGGAGATGATCCAGATCGGCATCTCCAATTTTGTGAAGATTTAATTCAATATTCAACTGAAGATCCAGATATTTTCAATAAAATGTGGTCTGATGAGGCTCAGTTCAAGTTGAATGGCCACGTTAACCATCACAACTGTGTATTGGAGTGACACTAACCCTCACCAAATGATGACACACAACCTTAATCTTTCAGGCATAACTGTATGGACAGGTATTTGTAGTGCTGGAATTATTGGTCCTTTCTTTTTCAATGACACTGTCAATTGTAAAAACTATCTAGCAATGCTGCAAGAACAATTTATCCCTGCGGCCAGAAATCTGATTAACTTGGATGATTTTTATTTTCAACAAGATGGTGCTCCGCCACATTGTGCTCTTATTGTTAGACAATGGTTGGATGCCACATTTCCTGGTCGATGGTTCGGATGCAGAAGGCCTGTTGAGTGGCTAGCTCGGTCACCGGACTTAACACCTCCGGAACAAAGTAAATGCAGAGAAACCTCACTCCTTAGAAGAATTACGAGAAATAATCATCACTGAGGGCAATTTAATTACTCCAGATCTTTGCCATAAAGTGTGCAATAGTGTTCATCCCCTATGGTGAAACATTCCGATTAATGTTCCGGCAGAATTCGAGGAAGTGAAGTCTATTAAAACTGAAGGACTCACTGTGCAAAGATACAATTAGCTGGCTACAAAAATTTTACCATTATTTGTGTGGCTAAACAGTAGGGAAGAATTCAGGAGCATGATCCAAGACTTGCTTTCACATTATACTGATTGCCGTGTTATCTTAAAAAAAGTAAATTCTGAAGATTGATACATTAACATTTGAGTTGAACCATTGACTTTGAACTTTGTGTATACTTGTAGGCAGTTTGTTTTTATTGGTATATAATTTTTATAATTTGCGGTCCATTGAACCACAGTATTTACAATGTAAAATAAAATTATTGTAATTATTGCTTATTCATTATTATATTTATTAATTATTTTCTATATTGCCTCATATTATTATCTATATTCCTATAAAATTTTGTGAAAAAGTTACATCCACTTTCAAAATTTCAAATGTTCATCAATATTTTTCTATATTAGATAGAAACTTGCGTGTTTTGCATAAGAAAGGTCATTTTGCATGGAATATTTTAGATATAATAGCTAATTTTTTCAAAAAAAGCTCTAAGGGTGGTGTTTTATGGAACACGTCCCTTATATAGAATAGTATTGATAATATAGTAGAAATAGTAGGTATAAACATAGTATAAAATTGTAATATATAATTGAATTGAAACCAGTATAGGCAGGTATAAAATCATGTTGAAAATCATGCCGGTTTCAATTCATTTATATATTACAATTTTATACTATATTTATACCTACTATTTTCTACTATATTATCAATACTATTTTATATATGATATATTGTTATATAGATATTCAATCTGGTATTTTATTATTGTATAAGTATTATTTCATTATTATTGTATTATTATTTCATATAGTTTTTCGTAAATTTAAATGATCGTAAATGATAATTTAAACAAAGACGTTTGCCAATTCTATTTTTTATGTATTTTTTCGTTTAAACTAAAATCGAAGTATCTATACGCGCGCTTAGTTTCATTTTATAATCTCGTTTTTATCGGACACTCAAATTTTACATCAAATGTATATGATGTCTCTTAAACTAATAATTATTTCTTAATGACACGCTTAATTATATTTACAATGCTAAGCATTCTGTTTTTCTACTTGTACAATAAAAAATATTAATATAAATGCGAACTAAATTCTGGGGTATTATCGACCAGGTGCTAACGTATTCATGCACATTGTCGTTACGCTTACTATATTAGTATGCTAGTATGTAATAAGTATTTTGTGTATTTTATTTATTTCAGAATGCCTCGAAAATATAAGATAAAAGAGAATCCTCATTCCCAATGGACACCAGTGGCATTGTCTTCTGCTATTAGAGAAATGAAGAATGGAATGTCCCAACTACGAGCAACAATAACGTTTGGAATCCCTAAATCGACTCTAAATTATGCTTTAAATAATTCATAATAGAAAAAATATATAAAAGAAAACATAAATCGACAATAAATACAGACATTTATTAAGAATACAACATAACATACAACATAATACAATATACCATATAAATTATATAGTCAAATAAATTGAATAAATACGAAACATATATCTAACGATGATTCAGTAATATAGTATTTACATTGTGGTATTATAAATAATGAGTACCTAAGTGATAAATTCATCGAATTCAATAAACGAACAAATAATATATTAAACATATCAAGCTTTTTCCCGGAAGTGAGTTTTGAGTAATTTGTTAAATTACTTGTATCAGAAAACGATTTAATGCAAAGATTACATTTTAAAGATTTTTTTATCTGTATGATTTCGTGAGTGACTGCACGGGATGCCCGACACGGACGATTCACGCATGTTGCATGTTGACACGTTGAATCACGCGTGAGTCATGCGTGGTTTTATTTTTGTGAATATCATGTATGAAACACG
>JAUZNC010018948.1:2842-15093 GCA_034780395.1 Vannuccia rotundouncinata
AAAAGTTAGTTTTATTAAATATTTCAAAATTCATCATTTACATTTTAGTACTTATAATGAGAAATGAAGACACAGAGAATATTAAATAACGTACTTTAAATATAGTTTCTTTGCTTGACGACAGAAAAAATAACCGCATTTATCATGCGATAAGAATACAGGATAACAAGTTTCACCTGAACGAGACAAAACAAATCGAAAAATTTATAATTATATCTTCTCTCCTCTTTTTGTCTTTTTTCCTTTCAGATCTCTCTCCCTCCCTCCCTCCCTCTTTTTCTAAGTGAACTGTAATTTTTGCAACAATACAGTCTAATTTCCTAGACATCATAACTGCATGAAACAATAATTCATGCAAACAAGAATTACACATAAGTCAGTAAACTCGGTACACTCCGTAAAAAATAATTAAAGAAAATTAATCAAATTCAACTGTATACCTAATTCACCTATATACAGAATAAAAGCATTGTAGTCATTTATCATGAAACCCTAGATTCGTATCCATTAGAAATTGTACCTATTGTTAGCAACTATTTCTGAATTCAAGACAAAAATATATCACCAGAAAGGCAAAATGATTCAAATATTATAATTAAAAAAAATGAATATTTCATAATATAGTTCGCAATATTTTAAATTATTAAATATTCTATTTTTGATCTGAACATGTCCAAATGAATATTCGTCCCTTTAATTATATATAGGTACTGCGTTTTAAAGTCAAAATGATTTCTACAGATTCAATGCTCGTACATACATTATTAATTCTGGTACAATGCTGTTCTGCGATTTTTTCAATAATTCCGTATATGCATCTTGTCTTTGACGCGCAGTTACATTTGACGGTTGTTATAAAATATTATAACTTATCATAATATTAAAATTAAAAACATAAAACTTAAATTAAAACATAATTATATATATTTGTCCTGATTCGGACTAGAGGATTTTTATTTTCAATTGATATATTTAATAAATATAGAAAGTTTAATGATACAAATATTAATAAATGAATAAGTATATTTAAAACAAAAGTTTTACTATTAAATTATATTTTGAATTATAGAACATTGAATACATAACAACATATAAATTTATAAAAGTTTTAAATTTAATCTGGCAGTTAAGAGATAGCCTCAAAATGCAATTTCTATAAAATAACTTTATCCTTTTATTGTATAATAACAACCATGTTTATTATTCAAAATATCTGACATTTATTAGCATTATTTATTTTTGTTTATATAATAAAAACTATTTCATTATGCATTACTGCTAACAATATATACCTTGCGATATGTTTAACATTGAAATGTTATGTATACGAAACGTTCAACACAAAGTTTTCATAGCAAGCATAACCTCAAAACAATACTATATGTTTATCAACCCCCCCCCCCCCCCTGGACCCCTGGACATGAGACGTATTCCTTCATATTGTCTTTATAGAGGAGAGAGTCAGAGAGAATTCGTGAGAGCATTAAGATTAATGGTTATTAACTAACGTACTAACATCCAGAAAGACGTCTTCAAAGATTGTTTTCCAACTATATTACATATAGAGCATTATAATTTAATATGATGCTCTCTAATTTAGACGCACTAAACAAACCAAATAAATGATGATATAGGTGACCTGACGTGACCTCCCATAATTTGTTGTTTGTCCATATCTCATTTCATATATAGCTAACACAACAATCAAGATTTTAATTAAGCTTTTCATTTTATATTATTATAATATTATTTCGGTCAAAAATATTTAATACAAGATTTTTAACAATTCCTGCATATTGTCAGTCACAAAGAGTAAAAAATTTAAATATAGTGTTTTAACTGTTTTTTATTAGTTGTTAAAAGATAATTATGGCTCATATTTATATATTGATATACTTTTGCATTGTATAAGAGATTTACTTTAAAATATATTAGGAAGACATAAACAATCCCGTTTATTAATAAAACGGACTATGTAAACTAATAAACATCGTGTTTTATTTTTATTATCACAAGTAATGGACAATGCCGAGACGTTTGCAAATTTTGTTGCGTTCAAAAATGAGTCAAGAAGTGTTCAACAGCTTTTCAATCCTACTGACTGGAATAAAGACAGATCATGCAGCTTTAGAAGCGTTTCATAATATTCAAATCTTAACTATATAGTATAGTTTATATTGTTTAGGAACATGTCTAGAAACTGGGTTTCTTTCTTATAAATGTAGTGTAATTAACACTTCTATGAATAGTACAAAATCGGTAACAATAACTAGCTATAACGTTAAATTGTTAAACAAAAATTATTAGCACAAAATATCGATAGGTAATATATATTATAACCAAATAACGTATTTAATATATACACTACTTAAAAAAAGGATGAAATCTTAAGAACTTTTAAATATTAAGTTTCGAAGAAAGTATAAGAATATACCTTTTTTGGACTGTTATAGTCCGAATACTCCATGTCTTTATCAATGTTTACCTATACAGTAAAACAGAAATTCATGAAAATTGGCAATTGAATTATTATTTTTTTAATTCAAACAATTTGCATTTGAAAAAAATTCTTAAATACAATATAAAAGATATTGACACAAGATAGAATGTAATGTATTCATACGTATAAAGGTTAAATTAAACGTATTAAAATTTATTAAATTTTGAGTCATATGGATAAAATACAGATAACACAAGATCTTGTGAGTAAAATATAAAATAATAGAAACATGTACTGTTCATTTGTCTATGTCTATCTTAGTATATAACTTTTTTACTTTATAATGCTAAATCAATTATTTATTCAGTTCCTGTATATATGGATTTCTTCCCATGATGAACTAATAAATTTCATAATATACACAATGTCTACCATATATTTTGTAAATACCTCACAATCTGTAATGTTCTCCTAAGGCAAACTATATCTTGCCATTCCCAGCAATTGATTATCTCTTTTTCTCTTGCGCTCAACCCAAACAGGGTGACTCACCACTGCTAGAATTGACGTAAAATAAACGTCTATTTTTCGTAGGTACAGTATAGTTATAGTTAGTTGTCAATGCTCTTAACATTTCTAACAAATGAACGTATACAAAACTACATTTCACGCATCTGGAAGTTCAAAAGGGCACATGATCAGAATGTTTTGCCACTTAGTGATTCTTGAAAAAAGTATTTCCACTCTAGGTTTATATATAGTAAATAGAACTCCATACGAAGCTAAACAATACTATAATATAGGTCTATGGAAATAGCATATCTACCCCTCTGCCTTTACATATACACTAAGTATAGGCTCTGTAATGACACGTATACTATATATAATGACCTCATAACTGCAGAACTTTCGACGTTAAAGTGCATTTGCAGTCCGGATATAATTGAATCATCTTGCCAACGTTGACATTTTCACCTCACTTTTAAGTTCACCACCCATATAATACAAATTAGTGTATACAGAGATGACAATACCGGGCTTTCTATTTATGATCAGCGGGTGAAGGCATTGTGAATATGTAAATAATAATTCTGATTTTCAGTTGCAATTACAGCATTAATAAACTAAACTATTGTGTAATTATGGAAACCAAGCAACGAATAATTTTAGTACATAATCATCCTATTTCTCATTATTTCAATAAAAATACTTTAAATTCACTTTATTTCAAAACATTATTACATAACAAAACAATCTTAATTAATTTTAATAGAAATTACGATTGCATTGATTAATTTTATCATCAAATCTGGAAGGATAATATGCCGAAACTAATAATGACTAACTTTCAACAATTAACATATTTCATAAAAGTATTTTTGAATAATATTCACTTATACATATTTTTAACAAATCGTATTTTATTATGTTTTAACCTTCGAATAATCCATGTTCATTTCGTATAGACGTACACGGTCACATGTATCATTCAAGCATTACAGACGAACATCATGAAGCAATTTCCTAATGAGTAAACATCTAAATTAATGAAGTACGTATATAGTATATAAATGCTACAAGATTATACATTTTAAAGATTTCTTTAATTAAGAAAATTTGCAATTAATCAAGAAAACCGTCGACATTTTTTCATAATAATGTATGAAATACGGATAAAAAATAACTACTAGGTTTATTAGCAAACAATGTAAACGAATGTATTTATTAAAAGTGTTGAATAAAGAACAGCATATAACAACAATATGAATAACGTGTATACATACGTACAAATAGGTACTACACGTACATAAATAGTACAATAATTGGTACAGGGAGTGTTCTGTGAGTACCGCAGATAATATAGCCACTTAAAGTTCACAACTGTTTAATTGTTGCTACACCGAGATAGAACACGCAAAACTTCTCCATGTTGGTTTGTCCATTGAAAACCAGAAGTTGTCTTGCAGATAGATATTTGATGAATAAAATGTTAATACATAGTATAAGGTAGGTATACTCAGTAAGGAATAATAACATCTTCATAATTTTCAGAGTAAAATGTTGAAATAACATTTTTTATGTGTTTTATATAGAAAAACATGCCATACAATTCGTAAAGGAAAACATTAAAACATATAAGAAACACTTAGAAATTGAAACAAACCATTTTTTAAATATATAGAACATATATTTATAAAAGATTTCACTGTATAGCAACACTGAACATCACTTTAGTTAAACCTCATATGAACGAGGAAACTAGTATATTACATTTATAACAAAAATATACAGGTAAAATACATTTTGATAAAATTGCTTTTTTCATTTTGTTCAAAGGTGCATATATTTAAAATTCATATATATATATATAGGGGAAACGTTTTTGAAGTAATTCTTGATTATATTTAAATATAAGAAAATAAATAAATTTTAATTCTGCGGATAATTTTACACAAATTGCTTTTATATTACTTTTATTGTATTTTACCTGTACATTTTTAGTACATATTAGCCAATTAAAATTTAGTCAAGTAGAAATAAGTTATGTATATATGTATAATGTATAATGTATATAATATATAATATATAATATATAAAAACAAAAATACTTCTTATAAAAACGAAGAATGAGAAAACAACACTGAATTTCAGGAAAATATCAATATTGCTAAATACAAAAAAAGAGACAAAATATCATTTATGGCTTGTAGAAATAACTTGTCAATACAGACTCCATAGAGCCGCCCATGTGGCAGCAGAACAGTGAGAACATTTCCTGCTGATTCAAGTGAAATAGTCGGTGCATAAGATCACGAATTTGACTCGAAGAAATATTGATTTTCATTAAATAGTTCTCCAGCAGCTCCATGTTGACCCCATCAACGGATAATCCATCGCCTGAAGGAAACCAAAGCGATATAATTTATATTTTATGGTTTATTGCATGATCATATTTCCAAATATTTCTCAGTTTTTTGAGGGAAATATATAGTTGGGCATTTATAAATCGATGAAGTCGTTATCGTTATAACAATCGTTATGGTTAAAAGTTGGTTAAGCAAATACAAATTCTTACCCATTAAAATCACTGTTATCCTTAACAGATCGTAAGTCGCTGATTCAAGAGGAAGCAAGGAGCACGCTTCAATAAACTCTTCCAATTGTTCCACGAATCCTTGAGTCGCTTGACCCCCCGAGAACTTCAACGGATAGTACCCATTGGTCGAAGGGAGTGCCGAATTCTTGTGGACAGAGGTGACCACCTTGAAGTTGTGTTCCGCCATGTAAAGCGCTAATATCCTGTGCCAAGACTCTTGGAGAAGCTGCAACCGTTTGACGTGATCGAGACCATTCAGGGACGTCGAGCATCTTCCCGCGGCTACGTTGGTCATTGATTTTAACCATTCGGTGATGTGCGCCTGTACTGGGTAAACTGTTTTCTTAGCTAGTTGGACCAAATTATGTGAATGTGGAGATAGACTGCTTGTTGGAGCAGTGTGAAGAATTGGGTGTGACGATAGTTGTGTAATACTGTGGTTCATTGGAAGATGCTTCCGTGCGGTGATAGATGCGATGTGTTTGGTGAGGTTGAGAGGTTCGTCTAAGCCGGAGTCTGTGGAGATTGAGCGCGCTGGAGATATGTCCCCACACGAGCCATTGGTTGAAAGTTGTCGATGCGTATGAGGTTGGCTATGATAGGGATGATAGCGCCGGTGTGGGAGAGTGGTGGTGTTTCGATAAGGATGAAGATCAAGTTGTTTAAAGGGCGTCAAAATGGGGTGATCGTGTTGCTCTGATTCGGGAACCGAAGACGGTCTCTGGTCCATCTCGGCGGGGGCATGATTCCTGGGAGTTGGGAGAACAACGACCGAATTCGAGCGTGGTTTCTGCTGCTCTGGTCCCAAATAGGGGGGTTCTGATGTGGGGGAGGCACATAACTGACTTCGGGATTGGGCGGATGAGCTGTCTTCTTGACCGGATAAGAGGTTGTATAAGAAGTTGTTTCTGGAATTGCTTACGATGGAAGGGTCGGACGGATTGAGTGAGGTGAGGGGAAGTGCGTAAGACACATCCGAGGAATGGAAGCAGTGCTTCGGATGAGAGTCGGCGACCGATAAAGCTTCTGCCGCGAGTCTGAAAACGTTTGAAATATGTTAATTTTTATATAAAACTAAAACTGTGTGAATAGATAGAATATTTTCATATACGAAATAATTTACTGTTACATCTAATTGTATAAAATATAAAACTGAGAAGTTATTATATTTAGTGTGTGTGTATTTATTGTATTTCTTCCATTTATTTTACAAGCGGAAATATAAAATAAGTTCCCAATAAATTACACACTAAACAAAAAAAGAAGAAAATAGTACAATTATATATTTTTACCAGATCTGCCTGTATATGACCTTTGTACTATATATATTATTTCTGAATTCAAGATAGTTGTTTTATAATAATAATAATAAATGTTTTGTAGAATAAAATCATTTTTTACTTCAATTTTAAACAATGACCGATTTATTGTTATATTCTAAAAAAATACAAGTTATGAGTAAATGACCTTCATAATAAGTTTTTATTATGAAAATTTGTTTTATATTAACAGTTATAAACATTTTTTGTTTAAAAAATTCTTTCAACAAAAATATAGAACTCTAAATGTAGACACACTGTTAGACTATTATGAAAACAATCTATTTTGTGCAAGCTTGTTACGAGAGTATTGAAAATAAGAAAAAATAGATATATTTAAGATATATTTAAATATAAAAAGATGTCACTGATTTTTGTAAAATAAAAGTTTTAAAATAAATGCTTTATTTAAAATAACAATAATTTAGTCAGTACTAACATATATGATTCATATTATGACAATATTTTAAGTTAAATAATCAAATCATACGCAACAGAACTTACCGAATTATAAACATGTTGAAAATATTGATTAAGAACTGATGAGGAAGATCCGCTCGAAAATGAAACAATACAGTGGATAGATGATAAACACACTTTTTACGAAATTAGCACTAACTCGTTAACATTAGATAGATGGATGCCTGGCGCACTAACTATAAACAAGAGAACTGCTTTTATGATGTAATGTCTATTGGCTAATGAGAGTTAAAATAGCTATTTCAGTTAGCATTCTTTGCAACCATTTTATCTCAGAATTGAATGCACTTTTAAGACAGCCAATACCAGATGAATTAGGAAGAATTTGACCTTTGTTACACCCAATCAAATGGCGTGATTGTATTATTAACATTAACCGATTTTTAAAGAATTTTTCTGTTTTATTAATAAGATTGAAAAATAAATTGAAAACAAATAATTGTTCCTTCCGACCATTAGCAAAAAAAAATATCGTCATTATTCTATGTGTACAGTTTTTAAGTATACCTAATTTTCTAAATATTTAAAAAAATAAAACAATCGTAAAAAATGTTTATAGGTATATTTAATCAGTAATTATTCCATGAAATACATTATAAATTGTTTTAACTAAAATAGAAATCCCATAATTATACCTAAATATGTAGTAAATACATTTTTGTAAATGTTCCTACATTATATACTCATTTTAGAAAATGAGATACCTATTTTTGAAAGTATAACATTTTTTATTTTTCTTTAATTATTTGGATCGTATAGTTCATTACAAAACATGTATTTTTGTTAAGAAAATAAAACAAAAATTTCCTGGCTTCTGTGGTTATTTGAACCTTTTACCAACGGTAGCAGGGACGCCGCCAGGATTTACCAGAGGGGGGTCGTTTTCTTACGGAGGCCCTCCCACCCCTTTTCAAAATAAAAATGAGTATTAAGTTAATTTTACAACTTTATCTTTATAATTATGGATATTGAATGTTAGTTAGTGTTTTTTCATAAGTTGTATTCAACAATTATTTTACATTATAATATTATACAAATTATTATAGGCATCATGTTTTTGGGAATAAAAATAGAGAAAACAATTAGACAGTACTGTTTTGTAATCCATTCTACAATCGCCTTTGTCACAGTGAAAATTATTGGCCAACCTAAAAGGCAATTTAATAATGCCCTGTTTCAGTCAAGAGAGGTCCCCTTTACAGAGAGGGGCCTTTGTAACGTGCGCAAGAAGGGGTCTCTGCAGAGCAAGAGGGGCCCTTCAATAGGAGGCCCCTTCAGATTGGAAGGGGGGTCGTTCGACCCAATGACCCCCCCCGGTGACGCGCATGGGAAGTATAAAATCAGATTTTCAAAAATGTTATTTGCATTTCTGTTGAAATTAATGAAAAATATTAATATTATTTTCTAAAAAATGTAAATTGTTTACAAATTGTAATCAAAACTCAATTTATTAATTATTGTTATAATGACTGTTAAATCATTTTTGATCAAAAGTTAACAATAAAATTTATTTCTAAAATTTTCAAAATTTTCTATCGATTTCCATTATTAATTTTCAATCATTGGAAGATAATAAATAATGTAATTAAAAAAAATATTCCATTGATTTTCAAATTGTTTAAATTTTTTAATAATATAGTGTAAAATTTATCTAAAATCTATCGTTTATCACAGTAACTAGATGCTGAGTGTTTATTATAGGTACCTACTATATTCAATTTTCATTTATCAGATAAAACAGTTCTATATGAAAAATAAAAAGAACAAATGTAAAATAGTAAAATGGAATACCTTATTTTTATCGATTTTAATGGATGGATAACTATGAACGAACCATCAGGTTATATACTCTACATCTACTTATTTTAAAATCTTTATGGATTCTTCGACTCATAAAATATACATAGATTTTGAAATGTGCAGATTCTGACTAATTATCTCCTATATAGAATAATATTATACATATCATACGTTTCTAACGTGTTCAATATTTATAATTTCATAATATTATTCATTTTCAAGACTATACTTTGGAAGGATCAACATAGCTGGTACTCCTATATTTTCCTAATAATACGAAAACTTTAATCAGTAAATCGGTAGACAAAACATTCCGGTCAAGAGGAACTCTTCAAATAGATTGTCCTCAAATAAAAAACCCACTTGATATCTGAAACAAGATTATGAACATTGCAATCGAGTATGTGAATCTCTATCAGAGAATCGGAGCAATTCTGTCCTTCTTTACCGATAAATGTGATGTAACTAGATTTTGTGCCAATTTCAAACTATTTCTGATGACTCATTTCGACAAATTTAAGAGCAACTGAGCCCAAACTCTCTCCCCCCCCCCTCCCCTCCACCCGTTGTATGCTGTAATATTATTTAAATAATATAATATTAGTCTATGGAAGCGACGAGGGAAGGTTGGTTTGCGCGCGTGACCTTTGGTGTTTCACCCCAGTTAATAGAAAAACACTCGTCGTAATCTGGGTTTTTCGGTCACTTCGCCGTTAAATATCTACATTCCGGTTTGGAGTAGTATTAAAACTAATAGCGATAGCTGGATGGCTTGCTGAATGTGGTGAATGAATCCTCGTAAAAGTACAACTTGACTATTTAAGGCATCATGGCCCTATAAACTTCTCTGAACCTTGTCTTGAAAATGTCTCTTGATTGATCTAGTTTGTTTACACATTCTATCCAGCCTTGATTGGTTTATTCAGGATGTTCAGTCACCCCCTCATTCTCTCTCTCTCTCTCTCTTCCTTTTTCCTAGCTGATAAAGTCAAGGCTCCAGTGTGGTGTAGAAACTTTGCCAAACTCTATCTAAGTTCGCAAACCTCTATTCCTGTTCGCACAACCGCATTGAAAAGGATTGCATAGAATACAAAAAAAGGTTTAAATTTTTCCGAGATGGTGTCCTGTATCTAGGCAATTCGGTTAAGAATTAAAAAATGCATTCAGAGTCAAGTCATTAATTGGGTCACTTCCTGTAAAATGAGAAATCTAGGTTTTCGTTTCTGTTTCATGTGTTCAAAAAAAACTTAATTATTTTAAGAGAAATTCTATAATTCATAACAATAATTTCGTTTTATAAAAAAATGTCTACTTGAATAACGTAGAAATTGTTATTAGGTTTTTAATTAACTTAAAAAAATAATTCATAAATGACATTTTTGTATTGAAAAATTATTTGTTATAATTAATATAATTTTATTAAAAATGGGTTTCTTACAATTACCGCGGTACTGTGTATATATGCAACTGTTTTTATTTTAATATTTTCCCTTTATCATCGATACTGTATAAAGTTGCATAAATTTAAAATGGAAATTAAAACCAAATTTTTAAACGATTTATATATAGAGATTATTTATATAATCAGAACTAACAAAACCTTAGATAACTGAACATTTTCCATTAAAGTTATTTATATAAATCATAAGTACAGTACCTATAAAAATCATAGTTTATATATAAATTAAATGTTATCTTAGTATTTTAATCTCTTTTAATTTCCGGTCCATTCAAAAAAATTTGTTAATTATTTTTTTTGGCAATTTTAATTTTTCTCTAAAACCTATATTTCATCAAAATTATCCATTCTTTGTTCCAATGAAATTTAAATTGTCCAAAACAGATATACAAGTATAAGTTATTAATTGTTATTACAAAAAATAAAATATTGTTTTTACCAAATTATTCGATTATTCATTACTTTATAATTTTTTTATATAACTTTATTTAAAACCCGGTAATTAATTACAACGTCTCTTTTTTCTATAAAATTCCTGATTTTTTTCTATTTAAAATTTCATTGTGCATACACACATGAAAGTAAACTAAATCAACTTTTTCAAATACATACTATAAATTTAATTATTATAAAACCTGCTCTTAGACAGAATAATTATAACTTACCTACATTTATTTTATTATAAAGTATAGAATTTTGTGAGTTAATTAAATATAGTTGAAGATTGAGATTTCTCTAATATCTAGGGGACAGTTCGAGACACCTTTAATTTAGTTTATAACTTAAACTATTTACATATGATCAACTATATAAACACAAACCCCTGTATATTATAATTATATTTTTTATATTATAAAAAGTCAATATTTTTCAATATTATTGAAATATTGATATTAGTATCTGATAAAATCGAAAAAATGAGATCTCAGTCTCTCTAATATTGTTTTGAAAACAATTAAATATATTATCGATAATGAATTATATCAAAACGAAATGATTAATTATCTTCACTGATTTATAATAATGATTAAATTTGGGTTAAAAATAACTCCACATTGAAAGTAATGGGAAGGTAAGTATAATCTCTTAATAATTGATTTATTTTTCAGCGGACGATCATTAATCAGTTGACTTAGCAAAATAGCTCCATCCCTAACTCTAAATATAACACGTTTACAATGTCCGCTTAATATAAGCAGTATTGAAGGTTCTATGGGGTGACATTATAAGGAAACATTTTTCTCTCTTTTTGCGTGCCAGAAATTTATAGATGACATTGAATAGTCTTGACATTGCCCTAATTGAAATTGAAAAAAAGTGACAAAAGTGCGTGTCCTTTTGACCTTATATATATATAGTATGCAGTAAGGAAATAATTGTAATAATAATGTGATATCAACAATACTTAATTATTGTAATTAAAAAAAAAATATTTATTGTTTGAAAAGAATTAAAAAGCAAAACAACTAAAAGTGAAATAAAATATAAATTTGATAAATTACGAATTACTATAGATGTGTAAATTGAACAGCATAACATAATAATTTGAAGCTAAATTTGGACTGATTGGGATTTTATTATCCATAGAAAATTTATGTTTTCCAAATTCATATATGCTTTAGTTTAGAGGTAAATTTAATGTTTTCCAAATTCATA
>JAUZNC010018948.1:15193-25854 GCA_034780395.1 Vannuccia rotundouncinata
ATCCATAGAAAATTTATGTTTTCCAAATTCATATATGCTTTAGTTTAGAGGTAAATTTAATGTTTTCCAAATTCATAAATTTAATGTTTTGATGATATTTTGGCTAAATAATTAAGATTTCTCTTCAATTAAATATTTAATATCAAAACTATTACTTGTCAAAATCCATTTTAAATTGATAGAAACATGATTCAGTGAAATTTCATTTCTTTTTATTAAATTAAAGATACTTAATAATTTCGTGATAATATGGCATAATTGTAGAAATAAAGTTTGTTACTTTTAGTTTAAAGTGTGATATCAAGGATATAAAATATATGTAGATATATAATTTACCTGAAGGATATTATTTTACTAAAACAACAACAAATCTACTAAGAATATATTGTAAACAAATATAATTTAAAATAGATATTGCGTGCGGAAAACTGAAAATAAACAATACGATACATAACAATAATAATTGTTTTTAATCAAAAAACCTTTTTTATTTAATTGAAATATTACGTTAAATTATTCATATGAGAAAGCAAACCCCCCACAAATGGAAGATTGCATATACTAACTCATAAAAAATTGTTGTAAATTAAGATTTTTATTAATTGTTAACCGGTAAAAATATATTTATTTGCGTGACAACATGCATCTTCGAAAAATTTATATAAAAGAATATTTTTATGTCCATATATACGGGTTACTTTAAAAAACATCACAAAAATAAAATTCTTATATATATATGTGTGTATACAATAAAAGTAATTAAACACAATTTGGAAGTTGTTTGTGGTGTAATTGTTAACCATTAAATTTTTATAAAAATATAATTTCTTTTTAAAGATCACTTTAATTGGTAAAACATATTTTGCAGATATAATTATATTTTGATATATGCATCAATACGAAAAACTTAACAAACAGATACTAAGATAAAAATTAAACAACAACTAATTAATACAGTTTTGCAAATATAACAAAAAGATTGTGTTGCAATAATCATATAGGAATAGATCAAGCGACATGAGCAATCAGACTAGTGGGAGATTAATCAATGAAACTGTTCCTTAATTTTTTATAATTTGGTTTGCTGTAAAATTCGTTTGAATCAGAAGAACTTTTGAAGCAGATTATGGGGAATGCTGCTGGCCTTCCATGCGCACATTGGAAAGGCAAATCACATTTACTCAAAGATATTATAAGAGATGTGCATTCTTCTTTTGTTAAAATATCTCCAAATCGAATGGCTCCATGACACGCCTTTGTTTGTAAAACTCTCATCCAGCCAAGATGAATTGGTATTGTTGTTAAACAATTTTTGCTTTCCTCTTCGGAGATATTCAGAACTGATTTTATTACAGTTACAACTTCACCAATAGGAACTGTAAGAATACCATCTTTAATAATGATTTTTGGAACTCCTCGGACTCTCAAATAATTGTCGTCCATGTCAATATCAACCTCTATTCCAAGTCTATTGATTTCCTTCATTTTGAGATTGATTAATTTTAGAATATCACAAGAAATACTAACGGAATAGATCTTTTTCAACTGATGAGGTGATATTTTTTTTGAATTTTGTAATTGTAGTATTAGTTCTTCCAAAAGAATTCTTTCATGAACAGCATGTTGGTCAAAACATATTATTAGTTTTGATTCATCGTCTGTTTTTGTAACACTTGCAATAAATTTATTATCAATCTGACCAATAACACTAGAATCCAACAATAGTTCTTTTCTCAGTTTCACAGGTCGCTTATAAGTATTCATATTTGTATAATAATAAATAGATCGTAACTATATGCAAACTAAATGTATTTGCAAGAGAGTATGTATCATAATTTTTAATTTAAATAACAAATTTATCAATCAATTATTTCGTTTGCATTTCGGCTGACAAGCAATATTTGAAAATTCACTCTATATTACGCAATATTGACCATCAAGAAAATATTTCTAAACGATTACGTAATACTAAACATCCTTCAATTAATGTCCACAGTATTATCCAGATATTTTCAAAAGTAGATAATTGAATTTCTCAATTTTTATAAGTATATACTCGACATAGTTCAAATCACTATATTTGATTTGAAATTAGTTAAAAATGTATTCTTAAATAGATAAAATTCAAAAAAATTAATGTACAATATTATCAATTAATTCATTTGGGAATTCACAAAATAAACACATATTCAATATTCGAAATAATGTTATTGATTTTAAAATTAAAACTATAGAAATATATATTAAAGGTAACTTTACGATAATTTTTAGATTCCAGGAATGAAATGATTTATTCGCATGTAATTTTAGTTATAAAATAAAAATTTCTCCTAAAATATAATAAATAAAGGTACCTATGTACTTTATTGTGTCAATATATGTCAAGTTCATAAAGTCTACTTATTATTTTAATTAAAAGTTTGTGAACCAAGTTTCCTATTTACATGTCGTAATATTTTATAATAGAATATATTAAAATATATGATCCGAATATAAATAAGGTATATTAGTACCCAAAACGACATTCCAAACGTTATATATTTTAAATATATTTTTTCAAACAAAATATCAAAAATAGAACCATAAAATTTCTTAAGTTATTTTTGTTAATGCATAATTTAAATAAAATCTTTTGATTGATTCAGTAATATATATATATATATTGGTGTCATATTTCATATTTATAAATGAGTCATATTGTGTAAGTCACTGTCCCATCATAACCTACCCCAGAGCTATAATACCATATATATAACATTATGAATAATACAGTATACACAGTTTAGTTTTTATTGGATATACAAAAATTATATTATATTACCTAGTACATATATCGTAGAATTTACATTTATTTAACGAAGTGTAAATATTTTTTGTATATCTCAATTTCTGCAGCAGATAAGCAAATTATTTATATATAACGAACACTAAATTTAAAGTCTATACTTAAAATGTACTTAATAATGCTGAATATGTCAAATAACAGCTTAGAATATAAAGTTAATGTAAAGTACATACATTCCTTGACAAAAAGAGACGCTTGTCAGGAGTTTCTGCAATGATTCACAGCCTTGTCTGTTTTACATATAAGACATACTTGGCCTGAAAAGGAATTTTTTGTCAAATTTTTAGGTCTAATTCGCCCCATGAGAAGGTTATCGTTATTGATCGAATGGGTCCAGTAGCTGCATGTCTCTTTTTAGCACAGTGACGATGATGTTTTCAGTATTTTATGGACGACTTAACAGATCAGTATGAATGCATAATGCGAAGCAGTGTTCAATGAATTAGTAAAAAATTACAAATGTCTGTCAACATCTTTATATTTATAAGTACTATAAAAACGACATAAAATTAAGTTATTGTAAATAATATATCAAAACATTTTTTAATTTTAATTTTTACTTTTATTTAAAATCAAAATTAAATGCCGCATAAAGACAATGAATAGGAAGATGGAAGCAACAGTAAGCTAGCGTTCTTAGAATTATAGTTGTACACAATAAATAACGTCTCTATGTTTGCTTGCTATAAATCGAGATTAATATTGTGTCCTTGGAAACGTACTCAACAGCCTTGTCCCGCCTTACTGCCTAATCAATAAAAAAATATAAAAGTACAAACTAGATGCTTGTCTGCGCTGACTGCTTAGCTTCATATCTTTTTATCTTTAGAGACAGTGAAAACCTATTGAAAACAAAAACAGTTTTGAAGTATGTCTTCTGCATTTTAAAGAACACGAAACATCGTCAAGACTATTAATTGTAAAGAAAGGAAGCTATCCTATAGTTATACATGGGAGGTACCTAATTAACACTGAAATCTATGTTACATTTACAAGTTAGTATGAAATATATAGTGTAGAGTACGCCTACCAATTGATATAAAATATATTTAGTATTGTCAAGATGTAAAAATTGAAAAAAGTAAAAGTTCCATTTTGATTAAATGAAATGTCGGCTAGGCTATCAACAAAATTAGTGATAACGTATATATTTCCAATTAGTGTTTACCGTTAGTCATAGCCGTCAGTCTTGTAACCGTTAGCGCAATCAATAAATAGTCCGTAGAAAATTATAATGCCAAATTCTGTCAGTTATTTGAATTAATTAGTAAAATTGAGTTAACCAAGGATAATTAAATAATTTCATGGTGCGTCAAAAAAAATTATCTAATCCAGCTTATAATAAAATAGAGGTTATACGAAAATTAAAATAATTAAAATTATTTTTAACTGATTTTTTCAATTGAAAAATTCAGATATAAATATTTCTAGAAATAAGATATTCATAAAATGCGGCATTTTTGTTATATAAAAGGTTTCAATTATAGGACATAATCAATTTATTTTTTGATGAGCTAAGTGTGGAAGACATTGTTGTGATTGTTCTGTTAATTCTTATATAAGTAAAGAATGAAATGCGCACGATATCATTTTTATAATTGACTATTCATTTTTTTTAAATATCAAAATATATTATATAAAAATTAATATAACAATGATATCTATTTGTCAGATCTTTATGTTATGTAAAATATACTTCAAAGTCTTATCAAGAACTTGTAAGTTATACAAATTTAAGTTGCGACAATTAGATCATTTTCAATCAAAACAAAAATATGTTGAACCATGCATTTCTTAATTAAATTATTCCCAACACGTAAATAAATATATTTACAAAAGAAGTTCTCTAACTAATGAAAGAATGTAATCTATAATGATAAGTTAATTGGAATGGCAAGGGTATGTTGGAATGTTGATATTAATAGTTTTATATATATTCTTGATTTGATAATGATTTTTCTCGGTCAGAAATATTTCCTTCAGACATAAATTATTCTTAAACCCTATAAACTTAAGCATTGGGGGGGTTTCAAGTAAAATTAATATTTTTCCTCTATTCGACGAAGTGGCATTAAAAATGATTTAATTAAACTAAGTCATCCTTTTAAAATGACAACAAAGTATTTAAAATATTTATTGAAAATAAATTTTGTTTTGTAAACAAATAACAAACAGATGATTTACAAATGAAAAAGACACTTACTTGAAATATATAAAAAAAAATTTTTATCTGATTAACGGAATAATAATTTCACATGCAACCTAAACATAAAATTATGTTTTTAAAAAAAGTTTCAACAGAATAACAACAGTAAATTATTTAAAACATTTACGCTGAGAAAAATGTTAACCAAAAATCATTGTTTCATATACCTCTTGAGGCCAAAATAAACAAGACTATAATTTATCCTTGTTTCGGAAATTACCGAAATTCGACAAAATTAAAATTTCAAAAATAATTATTAATTCAAAATTTACAGATATGTATAGTATTCAAATTAAAAAAATGTTAAACCACTATTTTCAACCGAATTTTGATTGTGTACCATCTCAACTGACAATAAACTGGGTGACGGTTTTTATAGGTGAACAGAATTTTAATTAAGTAAATTTATTATAAAAAGCTTTTTAAAATTTATATGTAGACTTTTTCAATAAGTCTAAATCAACTTTAAGCAGGATATTAAAATAAACAGTGATGTTAAATATAGAAAAATAAATGTCTGTATATATGCAATGAACTAAATATTATACATGGGAAGAAAACGTGGACGAATATAATTCAAATTAAAGAAATATATTCTTTATTTAATGATAGACAGTTTCGGTTATTATTAGCACAATAGTTATGTTGTTAGCAAATTTTATTGTAATAAATTATAATATGAGAAATCAGGCCCGTAGCTAGCGGGGGGGGGGACAGTTGCCCCACCAGGAAAAATTAGGTTGGCACCCTTTAATGGATTGTTTTAAAATAATTAATATAATTCGATCTTTATAAGATATTTTAAAGGACAAGTCACTTTTAAAAATCATTTAAACCCCTCTAAAAGAAGAGTGTTGTGATTTTTTGTTCCGATTATTAATACTGTATATACCCGCAATATTATTACAGCTCAAACCAGAAATGTCCCCTCCAATAATTTATTTTATAGGATATCGGGGGGTTGTTTCAGCAATTTTACTCTATATGATATAAGTACGTCGGTCATTGTGACCAAACAGTTTTATTGTTATGTGTCCATAGTTATACATATCAAGGAAGACATGTTTTTATTAATTTAACATATACCAGAAAAATGTTTTTGTATCATACAAGTTTTCTTTCAACCATAGGTAAATAAAATGTGAATGTAGTGCACAGAAATATTACTTTTATTATATTAATTACTCTTAATTCTATTTAAATATGTCATTATATTTATAAATAACATCACAGCTATCTAGAATTCTTTTTAGGTGGATGGGATCACATTTAGGAAAAGAGAATAATTATTTAATTGGAAGAATCGGACTAAAAGATTCTTTTAAACTTTTATTAAAATTCAGAGCATAAAATATGCATAATATAAATAATATCATGTAGACAAATATTTAAAAAATATAATAACTTTTTATTTCAATATCAAATTAAATGTATATTGGTAGTAATTATAGTCAACAAATGAAACATAATATGTACTATCTAAAATAGTATTTAATATGGAATTTTTGAATTTGTTAATGATTAAATCTATATAATTTGTTTTGTATAAAAATATTTACCCATAACCGTTAAAATTTAACCACACAACGCTAAAAGTATATCAAGGACGAGCGTTATATACAGTGTAGATTATTGGTTTGTTATTGTTAAACTATACATATTTTGGCTCCCAGAGCGACAAGAGACATTCTTTATTTAGCTACATGTTGAGTAGCTCCAGTAGGAAAGTTAATGGGACTATGATTTTGGCTGGACAATTATCAATTTGCTTCTCCTGCCCCTGAATCATTAATAACACTAATAATATTGAGTGCATATTTTGAAATCGATAAATTTAATATTAACACGTATAGAAAATTTCAATTAAACTAAATTACATAATATTTATAAAATAACCTATGCATTGATATCCTTATATAAGTATTGTACAAATCTTATTGCAATTGCAAACCACATAATCTGTACAAAAGTTTGCAGGTGTTAATGTATATTTAATTTTTAACTGCAGTTGTTTTGGCTGATTTTTCCTTGAGCAAATGTCTCAACTTGGTTATACATGCTTGGTGGTTGTCTCCATATAAATGGGGAGTTATTACGGTTTTATGGCATTTTTAATTTACTGAGTTGGCGCCCTTACAAGTGGTTGCCCCCTACCGAAAAAACGGAGGTTGCCCCCTGGAAACAAAAGCAGATAATAAATATTTATGAAACAAATTTTACACTTCACTTCAAAATAATGATTTGCAATGATTCTAGACTTGAAATAAAAACAAATTGTAAAAATCTATATATTACAATACGAATAAATTCAAACAGAAAAACATGAAATCAATTAACAAATTATTAAACATAAAACAATAAAAGGCAAAAATAATACGTAATACGAATACAATGTGTATTATAATACTTCTATTTAGAAAAACAAACTGTATAGAAAACGTAAACTAATTCTTTGGACATGTAGCCAGGGATACCCAAGAATTAATATCAATGATGTAAAAGACAGTCCATTAAATCTATAATATGGACAAATTACAAATGTTGACATTAGATAAAAAGGCAGGAAAGAATATTCTGTGATTTTTATACAGGCACCGAGATGATTTTTAAATAATGGACATGATGAGATGGTTTGGTAGTATACCAAAGAGTATAAGGTCACTTGTTAGGACAGAATCCTCACATAGTTTCAAACTTGGTGGGCTCAAAGCGGCCCAATTTAAAAAAAGGGTGGATATTATTGGCGAGATATTTGCGATCGAATTCTTTGGATTTGGTAGCGGAAAGTCGTCCTGTGGCAAACTTTTCATAGAAGCTGTGAATGATCTTTAGAAGACCGCACATGTAGTTCTAGAAGAACAGAGATAAAATCATAGAGATATAACTATACTATACATTATATAGAGAGTAAATCATAGAGACATAACTATACTATACATTATATAGAGAGGAAATCATAGAGATATAATTAAACTGAACATGATCATAAATATAAAATTTAGTTAATTTAATAGACGTGACATTTTTTGATTGTATACTTACTTCATAATTAAATATCTACTTTCACTCTTTCTCCTTTCAACCTAGTTAACCTATTTTGAGAACATTAAAAAGAACATTCTCACACCAAATAGCAAATTCAGTGAAAAATACTGCGTGACAGTGGTGTAACTGAATCCCCCAGATAAAAAACAGGTCATGTGAATAATTATATAACTATAGCAAATAAGATTACGTCGTGTTAAGACCAAATAGGTGTAAAAAGGAAAGGTATTTTTATTTGAACAAAAACAAAACTTAGTCTAAATTTATACATTATTATTTTTAACAAAACAGTTTGAAAAGGTATCCAATTAATTATTGGAAACAAATCAAGTTTCGTGTTTTTAAAATTATAATTTATTCGCACATTTTGTTCAGCGTACGCGTCTTAAAAGTGGTACATTGTATCGCATGGACTTCTTCGACTATTCCTCTGACAATACATAATGGACATCTCTATTTTTCTCTGAATATAAAATGGATGTTAATCAAAACGCAAGTGAATCACTGAATAATTATGGAGTTCTTGTGAAATTAACTAAATTATTCGGTTCCCTAACACATCATTAAATCTCTAAAATTCCACTTGATCGATTTAATGTATATCAATGCTTCTGTTATCAGATTTAACTTCTTCCATAAATTAAACGTTTTGTCACCATTTCATTATGCCCAACAGATGACGGTTGAATTGTCGTCATTCTTCGCTCAACCTTTATTCCAGTTAAAATACAAACGTTCAACTAATATAAAGGAAAATATATATGCTCATTTTTGGTTCATTGATTTTTTCATCAGCTAGAACTAGTGAAAATGATTGCGTATAGCTTTTGACTTGTTAGTTCTGTCTCTGCATCAGTGTTAGAAATGTATACTAAGGTCAAATAAGAAATCAAACAGATCTTCGTGTATTCTATATAAAAAGCGTTTAACATATTGGCGAAATTCGTTTATTCAAGTAGAATTTGATAAGAAAACAGTATGACAAAAGCTAATTAAGAAGTGTTTTTTCTTGTTTTCGACATTAATATGACCTTTCAAGATATATTATTGTTGCTGCAAGCTTTGTAATAACGACTAATTTTAAAAAGTAACAGATTTCAAATTATACATCAAAAACCATTTATATAAACAACTTTTAAAAACAAATTGTAGTAACAAAAAGAAATGTTATGGAAATTAAATATACCTAGCAGTGATTAAGTTTCATTAAAATTTTAACTGAAATGTAGTTAATTAACAAAGTTAATTAACAAAGTACAATAAAGTAAAATTAATGACTCACCTGCAGAAGTGGAAGACGTTCTTGTGCGATGGTCTCTTGTCTTCCCAACATAATTCTCTTCTCTGGAAAATGAAGTCTTGCCACCTATTTATACAACACATGCACGAGTTAGAGTACCTTCATCATTACTTATTAACAATACTGCATAAATAACCTACAGAAGGAAAGATCTTCCGAGACAAGTCACAGTGGAGTTCATTAAATCTACTATATCGTCTGTATAGAGCCCAAGCATCATTACCGACACGTATCTGAAAAATATTTTAAATAACTATAAATAAAGCATACTACTTGTGAGTAGAAAGAATAAAATAACGTTATTCCTTTAAGCAACATTTCTTACCTTAACTTCATATACAACGTGGGTGTTGAATCCTTTTCCTCTGATCAGGAAGCGGGGAACAGACACATTGAAGGGTGCCGAAGATTCGCTTACTTGACAATCTCCAGCTGTTGACAGCGGCGTTGACGAAACTATGGGGCTGTTAAAGGGTGAGTCACCGACACCACTGTCTGAGTCTGGGAGTGGAGTAAGATTTGAAGACTGAAAGTATAGAAAGTTTTGTGTGTTAGAATAAAACAATTCTTTTTGTATAATATCTAAACATTTAAACAAGATTATGATGATTCACACCAAACCATTTATGGACAATGTGTCGATGTATAAAGTGGTCTTCTAAAGTATATTATTTATATCTGATTTGCATTACGAGACAACTGTTCTTAGAGTAACCATTAAAAGACATAAGAAACCATAATCACAGTGTCTGTTTTCGATAGTGTAAAATTCACATATAGCTTCGAGCGTCCTCAAAAGAGAATTTTAATTTTGAAAATATTTATTGAACTATTATTCCTAAAAATAGATGTTATACTAAAATTTTGTTTGAATATTGTTATAATGTAGCTTTCCAGTTAAATAATTATTAAATAAAAACGTAAATGTAAAAATTGTATGCAGACATTTCTCAGAAAATAATCATAAGTTGGAAAGAAATTGGTAAGGACATGCACCTCCACTGCTCTCCTCACTGGACCAGCAGAAAGTCTACAGGAACCAGAGGAAGGAGAGGAATGACGGGTAACCCTGGACAACACTGCTGCTCGTATTTTCTCCTCGTGTTCAAGTTGGCCAAGGTTGTAACGTTTCCTGTCGAGATCTGCTAAAGCAGAGGCCATGTCGAGTTGAGCGGCTGTAAGTTTGTCTTCTTCAGCTAGAAGAGACTCTGCCAAAGACGCGGCTTCCTGCAAGATCAAACATTTGAAACTATAACTATGCCTCT